>BHFT01068135.1:0-33290 GCA_004320025.1 Laticauda laticaudata
ATATATATATATTAAACTCATGTTGTACAGCTACTTGTTTTCAAGCTCTGAAGTGGCAACTCTTTTTTTTCCAGTGGGCTGATCCTTGGCAGCTTTGGAAAAATGAAATTTTCTAAGTTCATTCCCTAAACCCACTGTTGGATTTATTTCCTACTTCTCCTGTTTCATACACAGATACTTTGAATGCCAGAGAAATGATGGACAAGCAAAAGCAAAGGATGAATATTCTGCCATGCTCCATTAGTTCACTATGAAATGGAACAAAAAAGATAATCCTATGTGTCAAGGTTCCAACAAATCCACCCCCATTCAAATCATATATCTCCAGCTGCATCTCTCAGAGACAAAAAAAATGATGTATTAGAAGTGGCCATGTTGGCATTAGCTGACACTAAATACATCATTCATTTTCCCTTTGACCCTGGTCTTCCCCCATCTCCTGGATGTATAATCTCCAATGGGATACATCCATAGCCAAGAGTCATCAATCATGCTCTCCAGTAATATTCTTGCACCCCCACAAATTTGGGCTGCCAGGGTGATCATCTGAGGCACTTGAGGAATGCATCGTTTTCCCTTTCTGCTGGCAGCTAAAAAGACTAAAGGAGTATCCTTTTAGTTGACAGTTTAACTATAAATAGAATATCCTGCTTAAGCAAGGTGTTGGACTGGAAGACTTCCAAAGTTCCTTCCAACTCTGTTATCCTTTTTTATCCCCAGGATCCCTTTCAACCCTATTATTCTATGTTCTAGGACCTCTAACCTATTTACATTTCCAGTGACTTTCTTCAGGTTACTATTATGTATTTTCTTAGCCTGGAAAATGGTCTTCTTTTTGTTTTTTTTCATACCCAGTTTGTAGATGCTTCCAAATCAGAATGGCTATGCCTTTGGGTTTCTGGCTTTAACTAGTGTGCACATGACATTGTATTATTTATTTTATGAGAAATCAAATAATTCGCAAACATAATTTTTATGTCTGGGTAGATCAGGGCCAGTTCAAGCGATTCAATTCCAATATTTCAAATCCTTGTATGTGATTCAAATCCAGATATTAGAATAGAATAGAATGACAGAGTTGGAAGGGACCTTGGAGGTCTTCTAGTCCAACCCCCTGTTCAAGCAGGAAACCCTACACCATTTCAGACAAATGGTTATCCAACATCTTTTTAAAAACTTCCAGTGTTGGAGCATTCACAACTTCTGGAGGCAAGTTTAATTGATAAATTGATTAATTGTTCCACCTGCCAGGAAATTTCTCCTTAGTTCTAGGTTGCTTCTCTCTTTGATTAGTTTCTACCTATTGCTTCTTGTCATGCTTTTACATGCTTTGGAGAATAACTTGACTACCTTTTCTTTGTGGCAGCCCATGAGAATTCGGAACACTGCTTTCATGTCACCCCTAGTCCTTCTTTTCATTAAACTAGACATACTCAATTCCTGATAGGTTATCCACATTTCCTTCTGGAACCATGCTTACCAGAAAACAAGTAGCATTGCAAGTGGTACAATGGCTGATTCACAGATTGAAGTGCAACTTTAGTATTTTAACTGCTAATAATTTTCTGAAACATTTTTTGTTGTTTGGTGCTGTGTTTCTGATGTTTTGTTTTTATATCTCTTGTCTTGGACTAAAATAAACATTATTTATCCCTCCAGCCTCATCTCAGAAGAAGATGGTAGGAAATCATTTTTATATATTGATGCCATGGAGACTTGATGGATATGAAGGAGACTTTTTAAAGTCTATTTGAGATTCAACAACAATATAGTCATTCATCTGTATTATCTTCATGGTTGTTACCAGTGAACGTGTAATCTACTTGCTGCCAAAGTTGGGAGAAGATGATTGAAGAATAGTGTTTTAACATGAAATATTTTCAAAAGTGGGGATTTAATAAATTTATTTATTTATTTATTTTAAAATGCCAACTTTTTTCATTCCATGTGAACATTGGAAAATGTTTATTTTATGTTATTTTATTTTAAAATCTTTAAAATAATAAATTTTAAAAATTTATTTTAAAATTTAAAATGTATGGTTCATTTCTAATACATGCAACTATTTGCAGCAGCGAAAGAACCATATTTTCTGGGGACATCCAAGATATATTAAAAGTGAAGAATCTGTCACA
This sequence comes from Laticauda laticaudata, assembly GCA_004320025.1. NCBI lineage: Eukaryota > Metazoa > Chordata > Lepidosauria > Squamata > Elapidae > Laticauda > Laticauda laticaudata. The sequence goes on from BHFT01068135.1 coordinate 2,136, forward strand.
AAAATAACTTGAAACCTAATTAGAAAGTGAAAAATGGTAGAATATAAAACCATTCATCCCAAACTTTTGGAAACTAAGTGCTCAAAAGTCTCTTTCTGTCATCATCATATTTTTTTCAGATCTCAAACTCCTTGCAAATGTTAGAATTTCTTTGAAAAACAGACTGGATTATCAGCTGATTTTTACTATTGAGGCTGTCTATGAAGATTCTCAGTTGTCCAGGTCATGGTTGCTCCAAAAGTGCTTTTTCAAGAGGCAACTGGACATTCTGGGTTTTTTTTGAAGACTTTTCACTGAAGAAGAGCTGAAGAAGCTTCTTGAATGAGAAGTGAAATGTCTTCAAAGAAAAACCAGAATGTCTAGTTGCCTCTTGAAAAAGCACTTTGGGGGCACTACTGAAGCTCCAAACATGTATTTGTGTGTATTTATATATTTAGAGTGGGACGTGGTGGCTCAGTGGCTAAGATCCTGAGCTTGTTGATCAGAAAGGTCGGCAGTTTGGCGGTTCAAATTCCTAGCACTGCGTAATGGAGCGAGCTCCCATTACTTGTCCCAAATTCTGCCAACATAGAAGTTCAAAAACATGTAAAAATGCAAGTAGAAAAATAGGGACCAAATTGGTGGGAAGGTAACAGTGTTCCGAGTGCCTTCGGCGTTTAGTCATGGCGGTCACATGACCAAGGAGACATCTTCGGACAGCACTGGCTCTTTGGCTTTGTAACAGAGATGAGCACCATCCCCTAGATCTGGAAATGGAAATGACTTTTACCTTATGTATTTAGAAGTAAATCTCATTGCATTCAGATATTCACATATTTTGAAGTAAAGGTGAAGAAGGATCTAATATATATTTGGGTTCTGGTTACAAACAGCAGGATGTAATATAATTGAAAGAGGCTGAACTAGGAAGGTCAACAAGCAAAAGATGTAGTAGATGACTAGGTGGAGCCCAAGGGAGGGGTCAGGCCTGAATCCCTTTATGCCCACAAGAGATCAAAGTCCAGCCTCCATTGAATTCCGTTGACCCTTATTTACTGCCAATTTGCCTTGGCTATTAGTAGTTCAGATTCTTGTAGAAAATGTTAACATGTAATTTATTTATTTATTTTGTCTTTTAATGACCCCATAATCCCTTGCATTGGGGTGGAGTCAGGGCAACTGAATGGAGCTGAGTGTTTACTGGCCGGATGCTCTTCCTGTCACCAATGCAGAGTTCACAGGAGATACATTCTCATTGCACCCAGAGAGAGAAATATCTGCCTCTACCTAGGATTGGAACCACAACCTCCTGCCATTCGGAATGTTAGCACGCAATAAACCTGTATTTATTTGAATTGCTTTGGTCCCTGATTTATTGCATTTGAAACAAGCCTGGTTAGTAAGCACATGGGAACCTCCAGGTAATGTCAAAAGTTAAAAATAAAAGGAATGTTGAGGAAAAAGAAAAATATAAATCTCATAAGAAGATAATATACTTCCATACTAATGCCAAGTAAACTATATGAACCTTGTTGATGAAATTACCAGATGTCCTGAAGGAGACATTTCCTTATTTCTAATGAAACATGATCCATGATTTTCAAATTATGCTATTGATACATCTCCTGTTCCAAAAAAAGCTCTTGGTAACATTCTTGTAACATTTAACTCTAATCCATCCACGTCTACTTGGAAGTCAGTTATAGTGCATTTAGTGAGATTAATTCTCAAATGAGAATTAATTTCATACCTGTAGCTCCTGCTGATTTTCTTTTTTCTGGAGAACTTTGTATTTTTGGGGAAAATGGATGTAAAGATAAATAGCATATGAATTAACAGCCATCAGCCTTGGGCCCACATCAAGGTGGCATTCACGTTCTTGATGATTTAGATCATCTCACCTGCCTTCTTCTTCTTGTTGTTTAAATTTGCCCCTTTCTTCCTCATGGTGGGATGTGTTAATTTCTTAAAGGTTATGAATCACCACTGACAGAACAATATTAAACTTTTATGACAACATGAAAATTTAAGCAGTGAATGTTAAAACTTGGACTTGTTGGAAAACAGTGCTACAGTATAGAGAGCTACAGATTTTTATAGATACTCAGAGAAATAAACATGGGGTTTGAATTAGAAGATCCTGTTCAACTCTGTTATTCTATTTGATTCTGTACATACATGATTGTTCATAGCTTCCCATGTATGTAATTTATCACTCAGAGAAAAAATAGTGCTTTTTTCTCCATCTGTGTTTTTTTTTAAATCATAGCTCCACACACAACGAAGAATTATTTCTGTATTCAAGCAAAGTGGTTGCCAGTTGCTGATCTTGGCTGATCTCAAAAATCAAAGATGGTTATTCTTGGATAAAACACTAAGAAATCTTAAGGAACCAGGCTAGACAAGAACCTGAAAATATTTCAGAAGACAGTTCTAAACCCTTTCCACATTTTGCTGAGAAAATAGCATGATTCTGCAGTCCATAAGACTTGATTTGAAACAGACCACAAATTGCTTCTTTTTAAGTCTTGTTTTGTCAAATGCTTGTATGCACATAATGATTATCTATCTATAATCTATAATCTATAATCTATAATCTATAATCTATCTATCTATCTATCTATCTATCTATATCTATCTATCATCTATCATCTATCATCTATCATCTATCATCTATCATCTATCATCTATCATCTATCATCTATCATCTATCTTGATACAAAGGGAAGGATTTTTTTCTAATTCATCCAAATTTATTCATCCTAATGTAGAGGCTGCCCAACTTCTTATGGACTCTGTTGCTTCTTGGAGAAACAGTATTTAGAGGCAGGAATTGGTGCTAAGAGAATGAGTAAAGGATATGTAAAGGGTAAAAGAATGTGTACATAGGATTGTCTGAATGAAAGACTACATGAGGTCATGTTATCTATGAGAAGGAATGTGAACATACAAATACGTATCTGTATGAAAGTATTCTACTAACAGGGAAAGAGATTTGAGAGGGAGAATGTTTTAAGTGCTGCAGTTAGATTTTAAAAAGTGAATTACACATAATAAGATGCATAGAATATTCTGAGAGAGAATGAAATTCTATTCTATGGACTCAAGACTACAAAAAAAATTGCACTTCTTGAAAGTATCTTCAGAGTAGATGCTTAGTGTGCCTTTCTGTGAATAGGTAGTCCTCTAGTTATAATAATAACTGAGTCCAAAATTTTTGTTGCTAAATCAGTTATATGAGGTTTCCCCCATTTTACAACCTTTCTTGCCACTGGTGTTTAAATGAATCACCACAGTTATCAATTAGTAAATGCAACTGTTAGGTGACTCTGGCTATCCCATTGACTTTGCTTGTGAGAAGGGCACAGAAGTTGATCACATGGGGTCTATGACAGCTTGCCACAGCCAACTTGCCATGGCCAACTCACCACAGGACAGAATTACACCAGAATTATATCAAAGAAATAGTAGAATACAGTCATTAAAGAAAGGATGCCAAGGGAGGGACAAAATGAAACATGAATGACAAAAATGAAAATATTTTAAAATTATGTAAAATAATTACATTGGATCATTGAATTGTCCTGCAGCAAGTTGTCCCATGACAAGTTGGCCATATTGAGTTGTCCTGTGTTGAGTTGGTCATGGTGAGTTAAGCGTGGCAAGTTGGCCATAGCGATTGAGCTATGGCAAGTCGTTTCATTCCAGGTCACATGATCCTGGGGCACTGCAACCATCATAAATACATGCCAGTAGACAAGTTACTTTGATCACAGCACCATGGAGATGCTGAAATAGTTGTAAGTGTGAACAATTGTCACTTTTTTCACAGCTGTTATAATGTCAAATGGTCATTAAGTTAACTGTTGCTAGTCAAGGACTACTTATACTTATTTCTTCTTTTCTTCTTCCTCTCCTTCTCCCTCCTCCTCCTCCTTCTTTTGAGGTTCAGATAAATCTACTTTCAGATTTCAAGGCAAGGAAAAAAGCACGATGCAAATGGACAGCTGACAAGGATAGAGAAAAAATGCTTGCTGCTTCATATTGGATGAAAATAAATTCCCTGTGCCTAATTTGATTATGATGTTAATGAATGTACTCTTAGACTATATTTGGATATGTGATTTTTCAAACTTTACCAAGCTAATTTTAAGAAAGGAGGGGCCAAATTCCCAACTTGGATCTGTAGATAATTGAAAAGTGGGCATCTTTGTTAGCTCAGCTTATGAGAACAGAAATGTTGCATCTGGCAGCAGTAGGATCTGTTTGTCCAGAGAGATTCAGCAAATAAATAACCAAATTCAAATGTTGATAAATGGGATTTCTTCCCCCTCATCCCAAATGGCTGTCTTTGTTCAGATGTGTGCCTGCTGATAAAAACTACTAACTTGAATGATTCTCTCCCCCCTTTTGAAAGTCCTCTCCTCATCTCTTTCCATAGCACACCCAGGCATCCAAAGGTAGTCCTTGACTTCCAACCTCAATTGAACCCAATATTTCTATTGCTAAGTGAGACCATTGTTGAGTTTTGCCCCATTTTATGACCTTTCCTGGCACAGTTGCAAAGTGAATCACTGCAGTTGTTCGGTTAGTAACATGGTTGTTAAGTGAATCTGGCTTCCCCATTGATTTGGCTTGTCAGAAGGTTGCAAAAGACGTCCCCGGGAACACTGAAGCTATCATGAGTCAATTGCTAAGCATCTGAATTTGGATCACGTGACCATGGGGATGCTGCAATGTCATTTTTTTTCAGTGCCATGGTAACTTTGAACTGTCACAAAATGAAGAATTGTAAGGCAAGGAATACCAATACTCTAAAAAGAAGTGGATTCAAGCTCTTCCATCAGTGTTGTAATCACCCAAATGACCAAGAAGTGGAGAAGTCTCCAAAAGTTGCTCATGATCCACCAGGAATGGAAGAAGATCTACAGCAAGGGTGTCAAACTCAAGGCCTGCAGGCCAGATCTCTAGCCCACGAGTCTGCTCTGGAAACAGCAAAGGACCAGCCCACAGTGCCTCTGCCAGAAAAAACAGAGATCTGGGGGGCTGCACAGGCCCCTCCCGAGTTCTGTTTTTGGCTGTGAAAGCCTTGTACAGCCTTCTGCCAGAAAAAACATAGCTTGGGAGGGCCACATGCAGCCCTCTCAAGCTCTTTGTCAACACAAAAAAATATTTCTATGATCATTTTAGAGTTGCCAACAGAAAGGAATGGGGGAAAGGCACTTGAAAGAGCAATGCGCCTGCTTGGAAATCAAAAGTGCATTCCATACATAGTTTTTCAGAGATAGTAGCTAGATGACTGAAGTTTCTGCGGTGCAAAAATCTAACTGGAGAGCATGGAGATTGATGACTCTTGGCTAAGGATGTGTCCCATTGGAGAATATGAATTATGATACATCCACGGAATGGGGGAAGACCAGGGTCAAGGGGGAAGACCAGGGTCAATGTTAATTCCCAATAAACCCTTTGAAGTTTTGGAAGTTTGGTTCGAGACTCATTATTTAATTGGGGTAACTGCCAGAATCCTGACACTCTGTTTTCACTGACAAAGGGCTGCAGGATGTTGAGCTGGCCATGTCCATCCTGGCCACGCCTACCACGGCCATGCCCACTCAGCCTCCCAAGGTCAAACACAACTCTGATGCGGCCCTTAATGAAATTGAGTTTGACACCCCTGATCTACAGAGATCGGTTGCCTTCATTTTGGAGGACGGAAATGATTCATTTGATTTGTGTGATGTACCAACAGTCAATGATTCCAAATGAGAAGGCCTCATTAACTGTGGCAGCCGGAAGAAACATTATTTTCCCCAAATATCTGACCTTCAAATGAATGAATGAATGAATGAATGAATGAATGAATGAATGAATGAATGAATGAATGATTTTTTTTATTGACCAAGTGTGATTTCACACACAAGGAATTTGTCTTGGTGCAAATGCTCTCAGTATACATAAAAAGAAAAGATAGATTCATCAAGAATCATAAGGTACAGCACTTAATATAGTCATAGGGTACAAATAGGCAATCAAATCATACTAGGAAGCAGTCAAGTGGAAGGGGATGGGTGATAGGTGTGATGAGATGATTAATAGTGATAGTAATGCAGACTTAGTCAATAGTTGGACAGTGTTGTGGGAATTATTTGTTTAACAGGATGATGGCATTCAGGAAAAAACTGTTCTTGTGTCTAGTTGTTCTGTTATAAGTGCAGACTTACATTTTGAAATAAACAGGGGTTAAAAAAAGAATTTGAAACATCATTGATTTCTCTCCCCTACAGTAAAAGCTCAAAATTAACATCATTTTAACATCACTGACAAATTTCTGCTCGTAAGGAATCAAATTGCCTCATACTAACCCATTGACATTTCAGTATGTCCTACTTTTTTTTCCTATTCCCTTTTCAGTTTGTTTCCTATTTTGTATTTTTATCTTGTGTGGGTTATTTTTATCATGATGGGATGTGAATGTGCCATATGATAATGCATAATAATTTCAGTTCAAAAGAAACACAGAACTTGTGAACCAGCCGGTGTCACTATGTTTTTGGGGGGCATGAATATATATTTGTGAGGAATATTAGTTACATCTTGAGGAATGGATAAAACTAGACTGTGATTATGCAAATCACCTGCAGTGTTAGACTATCACCAGGGCAATATTAAAGGCTTGAGCCTACCCCAGTGGTAGAACAGCTGTTTGTGTGCAGAAGTTTTCTGCTGAAATTCCAACTTTGTTATGAGAAAGCTGGGAACATTTTTTGCAGCTTTGGTCGATATTAACAACTGAGGGCCAGTTGTAGCAATGAATCAGTTTCCTGCATTTCCTTGATGGAATTCCAGTTTAAGATTCAATCTTTTTATGTACTATCTCTTCAGGCATGATTCAACATTGAAGATAACTTCTTCCTTCCTTCCTTCCTTCCTTCCTTCCTTCCTTCCTTCCTTCCTTCCTTCCTTCCTTCCTTCCTTCTTTCCTTTCTTCCTTTCTTCCTTCTTTCCTTCCTTCCTTCCTTCCTTCCTTCTTTCCTTCCTTCCTTCCTTCCTTCCTTCNTCAGAAAGTTAACAACTGATTCTCCTGAAGTGGTGTGAACTGGCTGAATCCCACCACTCCTTCCTTCCTTCCTTCCTTCCTTCCTTCCTTCCTTCCTTCCTTCCTTCCTTCCTTCCTTCCTTCCTCTTTCTGTCTGTCTGTCTGCCTGTCTTCTATTTAGAAGGTATGTTTATAATAATCGAACAATCAGCCAGATGTTCAGACTGGGTTTGGCATTTTTTTCTACCTATCAAGTCCTTGCCAAGGACCTGGGAAAGGCAAATATGGAAGTTTTATGGTGTTACCGATATCTCCGCAGGATGGAAGCTGTTCCAAGCTGCCTTCTTCAATTGACTGATGACAAATTTGTCAATGCCTATGGTGTTCAAGGGGTGCTACAGTTGTTTTGGGACTGCATCCAAGGCACCTGTTACTATTGGTATTACCCTTGCTTGCCTTTGCCATAATCATTCTATTTCTATTTGTAGGTCTTTGTATTTTGTTACCTTCTCCAGTTCTTTGTCTTCTACCGGTTCTGTGGGTATGGTTTGGTGGGCATGGTGTGGCTTGGTGGGCGTGGCTTAATGAGCATGGCAGGGGAAGGTTATTGCAAAATCCCATTCCCTCCCCACCTCACTAACCTGCTTTCCAACTCTGTCCTTCTGTGCACGGCAACAAAAGATGACCCAGCTGATCAGCTGGGATTCAGGAGGCAGAGAATAGATGGGGGTGGGACCAGTAGAAGGTGGTATTTGCCAGTTCTCAAAATTTCTGCTTCTGGTTCTCCAGAACTGGTCAGAACCTGCTGAATACCACCTCTGTGACAGTCCTATTAGGAAAATGAGATCTGCCTTTTTGGCAGTAATGGCTAATGTTCTCTTTTCAAGTCAAAGCAGTTGAAGCTGGTGTATCAGGGAGGAAAGAGGCTGGATGAACAAGGAAGTGGATCTTCTAGAGCAGCCTTATAAATGAACCTAGCATTTGAAATGGACCTAGCATTTTTGAATTCCCAGTCATGTCTCCCTTGGAACTGGAGAAAAGAAGACAGTCAAGACCCTTGAATGAATTAATTTTTTTAACACCATCAAATCCTCCATAACTTAACAGACTAACATCCCATATTTGTTTGAAGGCAAATAGTTCTTACAGGACCTTAAAGGTTTGCCGCATTCTTCATGCAATTCATCACTACTACGGTAGTGATTTCAATTAAAGGCAAAGTAGAAGAAATCAATTGCAAATGTGCTTTTAAAAATACACCTTTAGAACAAAAAGAGGAATTGTTTCCTCCCTTTTCCTGCTTCCTGGCTGACTTTAAGTCCATCATCCTTTCTCAGCCAAAATTGCTAATGGGACAAGTTGATGCTGAATCAGAGGCAGCCTCCGTGGTTCAGTGGATAGACTGTAGTACTGCAGGCTTCCTGCTTGCTGCTGGCTGCCTGCAAATTGGCCTCCCATCCTTCCGAGGTCAGTAAAATGAGGACACAGATTGTTGGGAGCAATATGCTGTAAACCACTTAGACAAGGCTGTAAAGCACTGTGAAGCAATACCTATATCTAACTGCCATTGATTGTTGCTATCAGCACTGATGAGACTGAGGTTCTGGTCCTTCTTCTGACACATCAACCCCATAAGTGACTTTGGCACGGCCCCACTTATTGCGCACAAAACCTTCAGATACAATAACTGTAGATCTGTTTTGCTGGAAGGATCATCAATACTAGTATTGAAAAAAAAACCAAATTACATTGACTTCTTGTATGTCTGCTTTCCTTGAAAAAAAGAAGCAAGTACCACCAAGTGATTTGTCAATTGACCCTAGTTTGTGAAACGTGCCAACCATATGTTATTTATTTCTGTAAATTAACTGTCATTCACTTGTTAGGATTTTCAGCAGTCTGTGAATTGCTTACCAGAAACCCAGCTCTGATTTCTCCCAAATCTTAATATGGGTTAAGATGGGAAAGCCAGCAAGACTTTAATTAATTAATTAATTGAGTGACCATCTTTTCCTCCCCTTTAAGAACCAGGCTTACAGTAATAATAAACCACTAACAAGATAATAGCAGTCTTTGACAATGAATAGTGGTGTTAAGTGTTTTAAATGCATATATATGTGTGTGTGTGTGTGTGTGTGTGTGCTGTTCAGCTTCCTTCGGGTTATTATTTCACGTCAATTGGTAGTGGCTTTTAAAGTTTGTAGCAACCGTTTCAGCAGAATCTCATCTGCCATCATCAGACGGCTGTGATAGCCTGACCCACATCAAACTCAATAAAGAAGCCTGATGATGGCAGATGAGATTCCTGCTGAAACGTTGCTACACCAACTTTAAAAGGCACTACATGTGAGTGGATAATACCAAGGAAGCTGAAACAGGGCACACATGTAAGTACCCGTGAAAACTTAAAAAAAACAAATATATATATAGATGCTTGCACTGGCACAAAGCAGAAAGCACCATCCTGAGGAGGGCAAGCTGTACCGTTGCCGAAACATCAAGATACTCTTTTAATCTTACACGGAAAAAAACACCTGAAGCACACCTAGACCTACACACACACACACTCACACACCCATATATATGTTTTCTTGAGTTTCACGGGTACTTACATGTATGCGCTGTTCAGGTTTGTTGCAGGTATTTTCCGCACATCATTGTAGTTGTTGGCTTTTAAGTTGTAGCAACGTTGCGAGCAGAATCTCAATCTGCCATCATCAGGCTTTGTATTTTGTTCATCTGTGAGTCAGAACTTACGTGGCTTGAAAAATCTGACTCACAGAACGAACACATATACAGAAGCCTGATGATGGCAGATGAGATTCTGCTGAAATGTTGCTTACCAAAAAAAAAAACAAAAAAAAGAAAACAACTTTAAAAGCACAACTATGATGACATGGGAAAATTACCACGAACAAGCTAAATACCATATATATACTAAATACCTCGTGAAATACATTATATATATATATAACTAACTAACTCAACTACTCAACTAACATAACTATTTAACTCAATACAGGAAGCCTGATGATGGCAGTATGAGATTCTGGGCTTTTGAAGACGTTGCTACAACTTTAACATGCACTACAATTACGTGGGATAAATACCCCGAAGGAAGCTAACAGGCACACATTGTAAGTACACCGTGAAAGCTTAAAAAAACAAATATAGTATATATATAGTATATATATATATATATATATTATATATGATATAATATATATATCTATATTATATATGTGGCTGTTAGCTCCTTCGGGTATTATCCCACGTCATTGTAGTTCTGTTAAAGTTGTAGCTCATTGTAGTTCTGTTAAAGTTGTAGGCTACAACTTTACAGAACTACAAATGAGGAGCTACAAGTTTTAACACCTGAACTACAATGACGTGGGATAATACCCGAAGGAAGCTAAACGAGCACAAATGTAAATTTGTACCTCCCCCGCGAGAGCTTAAAAAGAAAAAAAAAAAACATATATATATATATATATATATTATATATATATTATATATTATATATATATATAATATATATATATATATATATATATAATATATATATATACATTTGTGCTGGTTTAGCTTCCTTCGGGTATATCCCACGTCATTGTAGTTCTGTTAAAGTTGTAGCTCATTGTAGTTCTGTTAAAGTTGTAGCAACGTTTTTCAGCAGAAATCTCATCTGCCATCATACAGAAAGGCGCTGATGATGGCAGATGAGATTCTGCGAAACGTTGCTACAACCTTAAGTACAGAACTAACAATGAGGCTAAACTTTAACAGAACTACAATGACCGTGGGATAATAGCCTGAAGGAAGCTAAACAGGCACAAATGTAAAGTACCCCGTCGCACCGCGAGAGTTAAAAAAAACTATATATACTCAAAAAAAAATAAAGGGAACAGTCCTTAAAACAACACAATGTAACTCCAAGTCAATGCAGCCAACACTTCTGTGAACAAACGTGTCCACTTGGGAATCAACACTGATGACAATCAATTCAGCATGCTGTTGTGTCAAATAGAATAGACCCAGGTGGAAAGGCATTGTCCCGAGTTAGAGGGCAAGACATCCTACCCCAACAAAGGAGTGGTTCTGCAGGGTGGTGACCACAGACTACTTCCGCAGTGTCCTATTAAGCTTTCTGGCTGATGGTTTGGTCACTTTTGAATGCTGACGGATGCTGTCACTCTAGTGGATAGCATGAGATGGAGTCTATAAACCCACACACAGTGGATCAGGTAGTTGCGCTCATCCTAGAATGGCACATCAAATTGTGAGCTGTGGTAAGAAGGTTTAGGGCTGGGCAGTCTGTCAGCGTAGTGTCCAGAGCAATGGAGGCAGCCAGGAGACAGGCCAGTACATCAGGAGACATGGAGGAGGCCGTAGGATGGGCAAAACCCAGCAACAGTGACCTAACCACCGTCCGCCTTTGTGGCAAGGGAGGGACAGGAGGAGCGGCTGCCCAGAGCTGTGAAAAATGAACCTTCAGTGGGCCACAAAGTGCATGTGGCTGTTCAATGACAGTCAGAACAGACTCCATGAGGGTGGTATGAAGGGCCCGAGGTCCACAGGTGGGGGTTGTGGCTTGCAACCCAACACGGCATTCAGACCGTTTGGCATTTGCCAGGAGACACCAAGATTGGCAATTTGCCAGCTGGCTACCCTGGTGGTCTTTCAGCAGATGAAGCAGGTTCACACTGAGCCACTTATGTGACAGGACGTGACAGGGTCTGGAGACGCCGTGGAGACATTCTGCTAACTGCAACAATCCTCCAGCATACCGGTTTGGGCAGTGGGTCAGTAATGGTGTGGTGGTGGGGATTTCTTTAGGGGGCCGCACACGGCCCTCATTGCTTGTCAGAGGTAGCCTGACTGCTATTAGGTAGCTGAGATAAGATCCTCAGACCCGCTTGTGAGACCATATGGCTGGTGCGGGTTGGCCTGGGGTTCCTCTATGCAAGACAATGCCATGCCTCCTGTGGCTTGGAGTGTGTCAACAGTTCGCTGCAAGATGAAGGCATTGATGCTATGGACTGGCTGCCTGTTCCCCAGACCTGAATCTAATATGAGCACATCTGGGACATCATATCTCGCTCCATCCACCAATGCATGTTGCACCACAGACTGTCAGGAGTTGGGAGATTTGCTTTATGTCGCAGGTGTGGGAAGGAGATCCTCATGGGGAGACCATCCAGCCACCTCATCAAGGAGCATGGCCCTAGGCTTGTAGGAGGTCATACAGGCATGTGGAGGCCACATACTACTAAACCTCATTTTGACTTGTTTAAGGAGCATTACATCAAAGTTGGATCAGCCGTAGTGTTATTTTCCCACTTTAATTTTGAGTGTAACTTCCAAATCCAGACCTCCATGGGTTGGCTGAAATTTGAATTTCCATTTTGATAATTTTTGTGTGATTTTGTTGGTCCACGCTGTGATTCAACTATTAGAAGCAACGTATTTAATAAGCAATATTTGCATTCATAGTCAATCTAGGATGTCTTATTCTTTGTGTTCACTTTCTTTTATTAGAGCAGTGTTATATATTCATCATACCGAGAACCATGTGTAAGGTTATTTCTTGGCAATGTTTCAACAAAAATCTAAGGAGGGAAAGAAAGGGAATGGAAGGAAGGGAAGGAAGGGAAGGAAGGGAAGGAAGGAAGGAAGGAAAGGAAAGGAAGGAATAGGGAAAGGAAGGAAAGGAAAGGAAAGGAAAGGAAAGGAAAGGAAAGGAAAGGAAAGGAAAGGAAAGGAAAGGAAAGGAAAGAAAAGGAAAGGAAGATTTATAGTGGATCCTGTCAGGTTCTCAGAAGGATACTCAATGGGACAGCCAGCAGATGTTGAAAGTCACTCTACTGCTTATTTTTGGTCACCCTTGGTTATTCTGTTTGTCTGTTAGATAAAGAAATATCTCTGAAACAATGTCTCAACAGGACAGGGGTTGTCCAGCTGGTTTTTAAGGTGCCACCCGATCCATTGTCCATTTCATCCCTGTTTAATAATAAAAGAACAGGAAACTACACAAAGATGTAATTGGGTGTCTGGTCTCTCTTGTTCTGAAGCATCTGATTGAGCCACTTCTTTTTTGCTTACACGGACATTTTGTAGGAACATGTGTGTCTTCTCCCTTAGCAAAACAGCACTTTGTTGCTCCACAGTGGCTCTGTTGCAGAACGTTAAGAGCCACGACCTTTCTGTTTTTGCAGAATCTCTTCAAAATGGTCTTTTTTCAAAGACTTCATTGAAGCAAATCCTTTCTTCAAGGCTTTTCCTACAAATATATAAAAAAGGTAAAGACTCCCTTGGGCTGAACTCGACTTCTACTGGCTGCATAGACCCATCTGTGTAATTTTATTGACAACAGTATAAAACTAATTTACTTTTGCTTTCTTTGGAGATATTTTGCAGTTTCCCAATATATTAGTGGTCTTATATTCATGTATTTTGCAGTTCTGAATCTGCTTGAGATGATCCAACAGTAACTGATCAATCTGTTTCAACAAAAAGGGAACTCATATCATTGGATGATAATTAGATGGGTATTTACCAGTTCCAATGTTGCTAGGTACTTTATCACTTGAAAGCCAATAAAAGGGCTTGTTGAGAACAATTTAATCTATCCAATGATGAAAATCCAGAATCCACAATCTTGTATGGTTTGAGTAAGTTTTGCAACTTCCACAGATTTGCCAAGAAAGAGACAGTTAATTCCAATAAGTATTTGATGCTCATTGATCAATAAGATTTTACAGTATGGGATCACACTTGCTTATAAGTTAGCTTAGCGTAGTCTATTCACCCACACTTGGAAGACTGCATTCAATTTTTGTCGCCATTATGTAAAAAAGATGTTGAGACTCTGGAATGAGTACAGAGAAAAGCAAGAAATTAGGGGACTGGATAGTATAAATATAAAAACAATTGCTGGAACTGAGTATGTCTAGTTTGATGAAAAGAAGAACTGGGGTGACAAGATAGCAGTGTTTTGATATTTCAGGGGCTTCCACAAAGAAGAGGGAGTCAAGCTATTTTCCAAAGCACCTGATGTCAGGACAAGAAACAATGGGTTGAAACTAATCAAGGAGAGAAGCAACTTAGAACTAAAGAGAAACTTTATGCCAGTTAGAAGAATTAATCAGTGGAACAACTTGCCTCCAGAAGTTGTGAATGCTCCAACACTGGACATTTTTAAGAAGAGATTGGACAACCATTTGTCTTAAGTGGTATAGGGTTTCCTGCCTAAGCAAGGGGTTGGACTAGAAGATCTCCAAGGTCCTTTCCAACTCTGCTATTCTTTTCTATCTAGTCATAGATCAAACCTCAACAAAGATATCACTTGAAGCCAAGATTGCCAAAGAAAGGCCGTCATACTTTGGTCATGTCATCAGAGCTGACTTACTCAAAATGTCAGTCATGCTGGGAGTGAAGAGGAAAAAGGGCTAGGGGTTTCCCTAATACCTACTGGATGGATGCTGTAAAGCAGGGGTCTTCAAACTTGACAGCTTTAAGACTTCTAGACTTCAAATCCCAGAATACATTCTTCAGTCACGTTAGTTATTCTGGGAGTTGAAGTCCACAAGTCTGAAACTTACCAAGTTTGAAGACCCTTGCTGTAAAAGATGACACTAGGATGACTATGGCAGATCTGAAGGAGACAGTGTGAGACAGAGCAACATAGAGAGTGCTGATTCATAGAATGGCTGAAGTTGGACATGACTGAATAGCTGATAACAAGTCTTTTTTTTTTCCCAAGCACATGGCTGTATGTTCAACAGCTCTTCACCCTCTCTTCTTGAGGTGGGCAAAACAATTTTAAGACAAAGGGGTAGTTGGTTTCATTGGGTTCCCTGAGTTGTAAGAAAGTAGACATTTCTAGTTCTAGAATCTGATTTTACAACATAGCCCAGATTCCATGTATGTTATGATATTCCTTATGATTGCTCTAAGTCAAAGCAGTTATTCCTCTGGTTCAGCTTGAACTTAGTTACTGATAGACTGATGGATGCTGTGATGACCTGGGCCATGGCACAAAGACAACACAGTCACATAAGTAAGAAAAGTCCCTTTAATACATCCAGCTTTGCCCACAATCTCCAGTTATCTTCGGCTGGTGAAAAAACTCTCCCAAGAACAGCGTTTAAGTAGACAAAATTCAGTCCGAAAACAAAGTACTTATAAACTGTAAATAAAAATCCACACAAACCATGTTGCTGCAATTAATTGGACAGGGCTGGATAAGGAATTGCAGACTTCAAAGGCCAACAAAACACACACAATTGGAAAGACACCAGAAACCCAGATAAGCCTCAACAAACAAAGATAATTCATGGCTTGCTTCCAGCAACTCTGCTGTGCATAGCTTGCCTTTTTAAACACTGTTTTCCCAGCTGCAGCTAATTAAGGGAATCAGGGCCCTTTCCTCCCCCTTAAACCACGCAACTCACATTCTCTGTTCCTCCCCACGTGCCCTATGATGAAGATGGGGTGGGCTTGAATCTTCCTCTGAATCCCCTCTGCTCTACCTCTCTCCTGCTCTAGCCCAGACGGACTGTGCCCTTTCCCAGTTTCTTCCACAGCCACTGGAGCCACACTCCCACTCCCTGTCAGCTGCTCAACCTCCCCCTCAGAATCAGATTTTAACAGGGCATGACAGAAACATATAAACCATTATATGCATGCTCACTAGAGATGTAACAATAACAATAACATTTAGACTTATATACCACTTCACAGTGCTTTACAGCCCTCTCTAAGCAGTTTATAGAATCAGCCTATTGCCCCCAACAATCTGGATCTTCATTTTACTGACCTCAACGGACATGACTGAATGGTCTCAATGGACATGACTGAATTAACTTACATCACAAAGCACTGCAGAGCTGTAATGTCAATGTAACCATCCATAAATACAATCAAGAAGATGGGTTTGACAATATTGATGACTTTCATTTATAAAGCAATTTTAATCTACTTCTCATTGCAAGGCAATTCAGGAATATTTCACGGCATAATTAAATCTGCAGCTTTAGTATAGAAGCACCAGATACAGTATTCCAAAGATACATTATTTTTGGTGTCTGTTAGTTTGAGAATGATCCAGGATGTTCACCAGTCCTTTAGAAGAAAGATTCAGTAGAACTGGGCTATCAAACTCGATTTCATTGAGGGCCACATCAGGGTTGTGTTGAGTGGTGGGATTCAATTTTTTTTTACCCCCTGCTTCTGTGGGCATGGTGTAGTGGGTGTGGCAGGGGAAGGATATTGCAAAATCTCCATTCCCACCTCACTAACTTGCTTTCCAGCGCCGTTATCCTGTGCAGGAAAACAAAAGAAGACCCAGACGATCAGCTGGGACACAGGAGGCAGAGAATAGATGGGGATGGGGCCAGTCAGAGGTGGTATTTGCCAAACTACTCATAATTTCTGCTACCAGTTCTCCAGAACTGATCAGAACCTGCTGATTACCACCTCTGTTGTGTTTGACCTCAGGGGGCCAGATGGGCAGGGCTAGGAGGGCATGGCCAGTGTGGTTGTGACCAATTTGAATAGTGAACACAGTCCCCCGTGGATACCACCGGGTCTAGCCGGACCCCCCCCCCGAAAAGGACGTCGGGAGACAGTCAGAAAATGGAGCCCAGGAAGGCCAAGCACAGTCCTCCTGGGCTCGGTTTTCAGCCTTGACAGCTTCCTGCAGTCCTCTACCAGGGAAAATGGCACCTAGCAAGCTCTGTTCTTGCTGGCAGAGGCATGATGGGCTGGTCTTTTGCTATTTCCAGGGCAGTCCCATGGGCTATATCTAAGCACCCTGTGGGCAAATCCGGCCCATGGACTTTGAATTTGACACCCCTGCAGTAGAAGAAATCTGAATGAGTCTTTCAAAATTACTCTAAATAATTAATGCCGAGCAAAAAAACTCCTGGGTGAAAATTTCTGCCTACCTAACCATTTTCCTAACTTTAGTTCAGAAGAAAATGCTCTGAGTTTCCAGAAAGAGGGTTTTCTTCCCTCCCTCTCTCTCTGGTTTCTTTGAAGTAGATCTTCATGAGTGACCAATAAAACCTTTTGGGCAAAATTGTTTTGTTCCCCTTTGCTTCCAGGATGCATGGCAGCCAGAAGTAGATTAAGTCTGGGGAAACTCAGTGGTTCAATACTTTATCAAAGGTAGTCTGAGGATGAACTATTATCTAAAAGATATATTTAGTTCAAATGGAAAGCAAAAGGAAGGATAAACAGCATTTTATCTTCCTGTATATGAAGTGTTTTCTCAAGGTTGCAGCCTGATGTATGTTACATCTTGTGTGTTAAATAGCAGCCATCATTTTGAATTTTTCTTTTCACTCCCAGTTCCTTCAGGAGAGGAAGAGAATTTGCCATTCTCCAGGAATTGAAATGGTTTGCTCCTACACTGCCTCCGGCATTTAGCAATACTTGATGCATCAGAAAGAGGTAAAATATCATTATGTCCTGAGCGATCATACATTAGGAAAAAAAATAAGAAAAGCCCCCTTTAATTCCCAGCAATCAATCAGCTGAAACCCTGGGACACAAAAGGAAGTATAAGCATTGGAAAACTTAAAAAAAAATGTATGGGTTCCATGCCGAAGGCCAGATGAATCCCCAAACTCTTAGTGACATCTTTGGCCTCTGAGGAAAGGTTTTATGGAAACCTTTATGGAAACCTTTATGGAAAACCTAATTATGGAAAGGTTGGCATCATTTACATATGTATGTAAAAAGTCAAAGATCTCTTTAACCAAAGTTTAGAGACTAGAATAGGTTTGTTGAAACTTCTACTTGTAGACTTGAATGGTCATGCCTGTCTGGGTCTATGGATTTGAGATGATTTTTTTTTATTTAAAAAAATGACCATTGAATTTTCTTATGCACTATAACTTTCAGTCCTACTGCAGTGGTTCTGCAGGGAATTTTATTTAGAGATTGCTTGAGGAAATGTAAGAAACTATTATAGACTGGCAGGTAGAAAAACATAACTTTGCAATCATGCTGAACACCTGAAGGTGCAGTTTGAGTTTCTATTATGAGAGAGAGAGAGACAGAGAAACAGACAGAGACAGAAAGACAGAG
Source organism: Laticauda laticaudata (assembly GCA_004320025.1). Classification (NCBI taxonomy): domain Eukaryota; kingdom Metazoa; phylum Chordata; class Lepidosauria; order Squamata; family Elapidae; genus Laticauda; species Laticauda laticaudata. The sequence goes on from BHFT01068135.1 coordinate 20,245, forward strand.
AGAAAGAGACAGAGAGAAAGAAAGAAACAAAACAGACAGACAGGCAGGTAGGCAGAGACAGAGACACACATATATATCAAATAATATTTGCTCAAGACCTTTTCTCTTTGTAACTAATCTTGGAGATCTGGAAAAAGAATGCACTAACAGTTTTTTATCTAACCTAATTTTTAATAAATACCAAATAAATCAAAATCTACGTTATTTTTCTTTTCTTAAAGTCTACAATGATTCTATTCTTAAACAGAGTTATATATCATTTTATGAAAAGATCTGGGAGACATTTAAACCCTTTGTTGGTGAAGTCATATTTCCTGCAATCAAGTTTGGTGCAGTTAACCTTGAATTTTTATCTATTGATTGCTCTAGTGTTGTTATAGTTGAAGCTGAAGTATTCATTGACAGGCAGGACATTACAATGTATGATTTTATATACTATACTTAGATTGGACTGAAGGCAGCATAGTTCTAGGTTTTCTAGGTCTAGAATTTCGAGTCTGGTGGCATAAGGTATTCTGCAACGAGTAGAGGAGTGGAGAACTCTTCTTGAGAAATATTTCTGGACTTTCTCAACTGTGTTAATATCAGATATGTAATGTGGGTTCCAGACTGATGAGCTGTATTCGAGTATTGGTCTAGCAAATGTTTTGTATGCTCTAGATAATAGTGTGATATTACTAGAGAAAAAGCTACAGAGGATTAGGTTAACAACTCTTAATGCCTTTTTGGCTATGTAGTTCCAGTGCAGGTCACAAAGAAAAAAAATCTGCTGTGAACTTCGCATGGCATCAGTAAATGCCCAGCTACATCCAGTTGCCCCTGACTCTTCCCTGAATTAAGGGATTAAAGGTAAAGATTCCCCTCGCACATATGTGCTAGTCATTTACAGTTCTTGGGGGTGGTGCTCATCTCTGTTACAAAGCCGAAGAGCCAGCGCTGTCCAAAGACATCTCTGTGATCATGTGGCTGGCATGACTAAATTCTGAAGGTTCATGGAGTGCTGTTACCTTTCCACCAAAGGGGTCCCTATTTTTCTACTTGCATTGTTCCATGCTTTCAAACTGCTAGGTTGGAAGAAGCTGGGATAATTAATGGGAGCTCACTCCATTATGTGGTGCTAGGGATTCGAACCACCAAACTGCTGACCTTTCTGATCAACAAGCTTAGGATCTTAGCCACTGATCCACCGAATCCCCTGAATTAAGGGATTATAGGGTTGTAAAAAAAGTGTGTTGTTGTTGTGAATCTGCATTGCTATGTCTTACTTCTAACTCTTCCAGTTAACCAATTCAAAGTTACATTCCTAAAAAGACCCAACACATATCCAATGATGCATGAAATATAACGGTAACTACAACTGTCAGTCATGTTGCAAGATTCAGAATTGAAAGTTTCCTCTCTCATTTACAGCAACCAAGCAAGCACTCAAGAAAGTTCAGTGATATAATCAGGAGAGAGCTCCTTAAATTGCCAGAACAGTTAAGGAAGAAAATCTGCAAATATTACAAGGTTAAGAATGGAGAAAGAAAGATAAGTGAATACTTGTGAGGTTGCATCAATATATTTTAATGCTAGTATTTGTAAAGCAGTGGAGACAGTAACTTAAAAAAAAAATGCCTAAGAAACCATAGCCAGAAGCAAGCTAGACATTGATTTAGTGGTAGCAATTGTGATGGAACAGCTCCCTTCACAACCAGATTGAACATTTCACAGTTTATAATAAATGCCCTCCAGTAATCCACTGCCATTCATTCGGTGCTTTGCTGAATCCTGAAATCTCAAAGAAATTGCTGAAATCACTGATTGTGAAGCTTATGTAGCCTTGGCTGTTCAGGATGGAAAAATTTACTTTCTCAACCCAGTGACCTGACTCCAGCATTTGAAATCTGACAACAACAATGAAAAAAAGTTGTCACAAATGTTTAGCCATTGTTTCTGCATGCACTTGCTAAACTTTATTTTTTAAAAGCTATTTTTTCCAGCATTATCTCCTCCCTGTAGGGGGAAAATGTGTTTCTCTAGCATTTAAATCTCCAACAGCTCCATTTCTATTTACAGGTAATCCTTGACTTACAACCACAGTGAATAGAATAGAATAGAATAGAATAGAATAGGAATGGGAAGAAATAGAAATAGAAATAGAAAAAGAATAGAATAGAATATAATAGAGTAAATAATAGAATAGGAATAAACAGAATAGAATAGAACTAGGAAGAAATAAAAATAGAAAAAGAATAGACTAAAGAATAGAATAGAAAAGAACTGGATAGGATAGGATAGGATAGGATAGGATAGGATAGGATAGGATAGGATAGGATAGGACAGAACAGAATGGATCTGAATAGAATAGAGTAGAGTAGAGTAGAGTAGAGCAGAGCAGAGCAGAGCAGAGTAGAGTAAAATAGAATAGAATAGAATAGAACAGAACAGAATAGAATAGAATAACAGAGTTGGAAGGGACCTTGGTGGTCTTCTAGTCTAACCCCCTGCTTAGGCAGGAAACCCCACACCACTTCAGAAAAATGGTGATCCAATCTCTTCTTAAAAGCTTGCAGTGTTGGAGCATTTACCACTTCTGGTGGCCAGTGTTCCATTGATTAATTGTTCTAACCATCAGGAAATTTCTCCTTAGTTCTAGGTTGCTTCTCTCCTTAATTAGTTTCCACCCATTGCTTCTTGTTCTGCCTTCAGGTGCTTTGGAGAAGAGCTCCCTCTCCTTTGCGGCAGCCCCTGAGATATTATTGGAACACATTACTGGAACTATTGAGCCCCAAATTTCTATTGCTAAGTGTGACATTTGATAAGCGAGTTTTGTCCCATTTTATGAACTTTCTTGCCATGTTTGTTAAGTGAATCATTGCAGTTGTTAAGTTAATAACACAGTGATTAAATAAATCTGGTTTCCCCATGAATTTCGCTTGTCAGAAAGTCACAAAAAATGACCCCACAAGTCTGGGATACTGCAACCATCATAAATATAATTGAGTTGCCAAGTATCCAAATTTTGCTCACATGACCATGGAGATGCTGCATTGGTCGTAAGTATGAACAATGATTATAAGTCACTTTTTTTCAGTGTGATTGTAATTTGAAACAGTCACTAAATGAACTGTTATAAGTTGAGGGCTACCTGTATCCAGTGAATACTAAAGGCACAATAATATAATTAGTCAAAGTATATTAACCAGTTCCAACAACTCTGATCTAAAATGGCAATATTTATGTAAAATTTGATTGGATCAACCATCCCTACATTTTTTACTATGCAATCACAATTCTTTCACATTGATAGTGAGTACGATGTGATGAAATGAATACAAGGCAGCGATAAAAAACAATTGCCATATATGTTTAATAACAAAACATAAGCTGATAATATTGTTGTGGTGCTGAGTAGCCAGAAGCATTGAATAATGCTGATATTCTAATGATATCAACCTAAAATAATGTTGCTAGTAATTCTGTTGACATTTGCATCAAAGTTGTTCTTCAACTTGCATAATCCTGTGTGTAAGATAATGGAACCCTGGAGGTCCTTACTTAACAGTCATCAGAAATGGCATTTTTACACATTTGGCACCATTTCATTAGGTAGCATGAACAAGAGAATTCATATATGGTTTTCTGGTCTCTGTCATTTGTTTCACATTGCAATTCCTTGAATGCTATTAAAATGGTAGGCATCTTCTGATATTTGCCCAGGTGACAATATGTACTCTCTCTTAACCGATCTCAGAAGCTAAGCAAGGTTATACATAGGACTTAAATAAGGTCAACAGAAATGACAAAGACTGTAGACTAGGGGAGTAAAACTCTTTCTGACCAAGCTCCCCAAACACAACATACCCTCTGAAGTGAACTCAGAAGGTGCCTTTATTAGGAATGCTGGCAGCCCCAGAAAAAATGCAGGCTAACAAGTCCCACTGGCCAGAAGATAAATAGTTGTCTGCCACATCTATTCATCTCCACCCCCCTGCCTTTATCCCTAGAGCTACAGGTGGGGCCTCGCGAGCAGCGGTGCCTTGCCTTCCCCAGGATCGACCCATGGCTTTCCACTACTCTCCCATTCTTTGCCTTCTGCATCAGGCACTGGACCCAGCTGTTCCTCCTCTTCCTCATCAGCCACCTCCAGACCTGGGGACTGTTGACTCTTCATCTCAGGGCTGACAGATGGCCCAGATTCTGCTGGAGGGGCCGGTGGCCAACAGGCCACAACACTTGTGATGACACATTGTCATCATGTGATGTATCACAACTTTTCCACCTCCAGTAAAATGGGAGGGGGTGTGTGGCCAAAATGTGAGGCATCTGACCCATGGGCTGTGAGTTTGACATGCTCTAGATGATACTGGAAAGCCAAAGAGATACCCAAAAGAAGGTAACAGTCAAACATCTGTATACAATTGCCAAGAAAATTAAGTGGATGTAGACATGATTAGGAAATGGGCTGCCCCAAAGAAGAGGTCAACCTATTCTCCAAAGTTTGTCCTGAAGGAAGGACAAGAGGCAATGGATGGAAAGCAATCATACATTGCACTTCACTGTTATTATATGGTCTTTGCTAAAGAAATATTAGGTGAATCCTGCAATTATTTATCCCATGAATTATCAAGTTGCAGGGAATAGGGGGAAAAGTTCAGTCTCCTTTCATCTTAACTATATCAATTTCTCCACTGGTGTCCATTTGAAGTCCTTCAACTAATATCTTCATATAGAACAGTCAACCAGTGGAATGGCTTGACTTAAAAATGGTGGACACTCCAACACTGGAGGTTTTTAAGAAGAGATTGGACAAACATTTGTCTGAAATGGTTGTTATGGTTAGCCGGCAGCAGATGCGGACGGCTGAGGAGAGCGCGGACTCAGATGAGGGGCCAGGACCATTAGGGAGTGGACTGCTGCCTTCAGGGATTGTGGGGGCTGGCAGCAGCGATGAGGAGATTCCTGAGGAGCCTGTGTCAAGTGCGTGTGAGTGTAGGATGATTCGTAGAAGATAATAGCTGGAGCAGCACAGGCGTTATGGCCCCTCCCTCCAGGGAATATAAGCCTGGTTTCAAAAGGTTTTTGCTTTTGCAGAAAGCAAAAACGCTCTAAGGACTCATCATTGTGTGTGGAGACACCGGCTTATCTGAAGAATTCTGTCAAGGCTTTTCTGGTTGGACTAATTGGCTGCAAGCCATCTTTTATCAACAAAGAAGTTATTTATAGATTAAAGCTGAGAAGGTTTGAGCTGCTGCATTTGTTTGAGATTTTCTTTCTGGTAACAGAGTTGGGTCAGAACAATGGTACTGAATTTCCTCCCTGAACAGGAGGTTAGACTAGAAGGCCTTCAATGTCCCTTCCAATTCTGCTGAATCTGTTGGGGGAAAAAAAAAACTTCAGACATTTTCTGGTCCTTGTCTCCTTAGTCATTCTGAAATGTGTAAGAATAATGAGTGTGATATATTTAATAAGAAATGCAAAATACAGTGAATCTCTAGCTTAATTTCATAAAGACTCTAGAATGCTCTTTAAATTTTGCCTTTCCAGGACACAGAGGTTACATGTTGTTGTTATTGTTTTTCTATAAATGAAAAATCAAGACACATGTTGAGAGTTAATTTGGCTGTTGCACAGTTTCCACTCTAGATGGCGCTGTTGATCTTTGGAAAATAAAATAAAAATAAAACTTGATTTTGTCTATAAGTAGCTTATCTACTGTATAGCCAGCTTATCTACTGTATAGCCAAATAGCCAGACATATATAGGGATCCATAGAAATGAATATTAGGTGAATTGTAAATAATGCATGGATTGAGATCTTGATAGGGAAAAGAATGATCACAAAGCTACAACCTGGCTGGCATAAGTGTTACTCAGAATTAATATGAAATCTAGACCAACCAGTATATATAACTATAGATAATTCCCCTTAAGATTTTGCTGTACTATGAAGATATATAATAATTTGAGTTTTTTATTGCATGGACGGCAGAAAGGTTTCAGCAAGAATAAACACAGATTCTATGAAGCCCAAGAATTTGTTTTAGAAACATTGAACATGAATATTGGAAAAGGGAAAATGTGAATAGAACAGCTATTCTTTCAATTGAGAAGCTATAGAATCACTCTAATATGGAGAGAGAGAAAATTCCGCAGAAGGAATTTGCTAGAAGTCATGTTAATCACAGAGCAGTTCCAACATGCAGACTTAGGGACTAGTAAAGTGTCATATTCTAGGCAAGATAGACCTGTTAATGCACTGTGAATTCAAGGCTATCTTTTTAAACAAAATGAATTGCTCCAAGGCACAACTGCAGTATGAATAATTTGTTAAAAATGGAGACAACTGCAGTACTCAGCTACCTACAAAGACATATAACCAGTGGTGGGATTCAAAATTTTTTACTACATGGCTTGGTGGGCATGGTTTGGTGGGCATGGCAGAGGAAGGATGCTGTAAAATCTCCATTCCCACCCCACCCCACTAACCTGCTTTCCAGCTCCGTTCTCCTGTGCAGGGCAACAAAAGAAGACCCAACCAATCAGCTGGGACTCCGGAGGCAGAGGATAGATGGGGGTGGGGCCAGTCAGAGGTGGTATTTGACGGTTCTCTGAACTATTCAAAATTTCCATTACTGGTTCGCCAGAACTGGTCAGAACCTGCTGAATACCACCTCTGCATATAACCAGATTCAGGTTTGTCCTGTGGCTGATACTTCCTGGTATGAGGAAGCATGAGGAAGGTAATGACTGCAGGCATTCCAAAAATTCCAAACATCAGACAGAAAGTCTGAAAGTTGAATCGCTGGCTTGTGAAAGCTTTCTGGTTGGTGACATGAGGATGGACTCTGATGGCGATTAATGCTTCCTTACAAGAGGGGGTAGTATCCCAGCACTTTAAGGAGGCTGTGGTCCACCCTCTTTTGAAGAAGCCATCACGAGATTCCACCTTGTTGGAAAATTTCTGGCCTGTCTCCAATATTCCCTTTTGGGAGAAGGTGGCTGCATGACAACTCCAGAGGTGTCTGGACGAAATAAATAAATAAATACGCTCAGGAGAAAGAATAGGAGAATATTTGAAGATCGCTCATCATTAGAAGCATCACTGCATTAATGGAAGATCTCTGCAGTGATTGGATTCAGCAGTTCTCACCAGTTTGGGAGAACCAGTTGTTGTTAATTTTCTGAGCAGTTTGGTGAACTGGTTGGAAGAAATCATTACGGCAGAGAACCGGTTATTAAATTATTTGAATTTCACCACTGCCTATATGTATCTGTCATAGTAAACTAGTGGCGTCAAGTGTTGTTGGGAAAGATTTTCAAAATTCTCTTAATGAGCAATTGAACAGATGTTTCAAACAGCTGATACATGGGAAGGGAATATGGGAAAGGGAGGGAGAAGTAAGATACTCTCTGAACTAACCACCAAAGACAATGTCAAATAAGACTCCTATGCTTTCCTGGATTGCTTGCAGCAACATATATTAAGTTTGGTTACCTTGGCATGTTGAGGATTTTACATCTTGTTGTAAGTTTGGGATGCACATTGTTGATAGGAACTAGCTTCAGTAGATATTTGCTTGTTTGCTTTCCAAAGCAAGACAACAGAATCTCTGACTTTACAGTGGTTCTATAGCACTCTCTTCTTTATCATGTTCTGATAAAGAGCTTGATATATTGCTAATGAAATATAGCATTTAATAATTTAATCTTTAACATACTTCAAAAAAAAAAGTCTTGCTTGTTTGATCTAACAAATACTGTCAAACCCTCAAAACAGCGAGCCTCCGTCAGGCCATTTCAGGATTACCATTCGGGAGGTAAGGCTTGCAGGGAGATGGAACCAGTAGACTCATGGTGTGATGGCAAAGAAAAAGCCAGCCAATGATCAACTGGGGAGCGAAGCAGCGATCAAAGACCGGCAATGTTTTTTAAGCTCTGCTGACAAACCAGCACTCCGATAGCTGGAAGGTGGAGCACACAGCTGGAGAGCAGGCCAGCAGCAAAAGAAAGGAGTAGGCCCAACAGAATATTCTAGGACTCTCAAAAAGTATAGCAGCTACGTGGGGAGTACAGGCATGTGGGGGGAAGTGGAGTTAAATTGGCAGAAAAGCAGCAAGTTATTGTGGCCTTTGTTTTGGTTGCTATATGCTGATGTTTCCAGGCCTTCAAGAATTAAAAGCAGTTAATTGAACCTTTTCTTTCTGTTTCTTGGTATTGGAGAATCAGAACAGTGATGAATACCTTGTTGTAGAGAAGTTAGCCAGCCAGGGAGAGGAGTCAAATGGGGAATTAGTCTAGAATCCCTATGTGGTCACAAGACTTGAAGTCTGACATCCCCGCCCCCCCCACCCCACACAGCTCTTGAACCTTATTTAGTCTTTCCCAGGGGTAAACTATCAGTTGAAGAAAATTTTTATGCATAGACTTGATCAATCAAGTCTATGCACAACCAACAAATGCTCTGTCCTACACATTGGTAAAAATAATCAGTACACCAAATATAAACTAGGTGAATATGACCTCATTAATGACCCTCAATCTGTCGAGGACTTTGAAGATCTCATATCAAATGACCTAAGTGCCAGAGCTCACTGTAACAGCATTGCCAAAAAGACATTAAAAGTTGTAAATCTAATCTTACAAAGCTTCTCCTCTGCAAATATCAAATTGTTAACTAGAGCATAAAATTTTTTTTGCTAGACCAATACTCTAATACAACTTATCAGTCTGGAATCTGTACTGTATATCTGACATTAATACAATTGAGCGAGTCCAGAAGTATTTCACGAGAAGAGTACTACACTCCTCTGCTACAACAGAATACCCTATATCACCAGGCTTCAGATTTGGGGCTTGGACAACCTTGAACTACACTGCCTATGGATAGACTTAAGCATAGCACTAACTAACTAACTAACTAACTAACTAACTAACTAAATCAGCGAATTGTACTTTTCTTGTGTGGATCTGCTTGTTTGCACTTGACGAATCTTCTGCCTTGCTTCTGAAATTTATAAAAGTCATCTAGTGGCTTAAAATAAACCAGATTAGCCAACAAGTAGCAGTGATTAATATTACTAATATATTATTTGCTGCATATTAGAACTCACTAAATTGTGGCCTAAGACAAAATGCACCCATTGCATTATGTAACCTAGTTGTATATAGGAGAAAGGTGTTTAATGAAAGGCAACTTTGGAAAGTAATCCAATTCTGTCATCTCAATCTCTTTATCCAAATGATACAGCTACAAAATAAACAGATTTGAAATAGTTTTTTTATTTTGCATCATTGGACCCAAAACATATAATTTTAATTAAGTATTAAAATTAATTATTATGTGGTTTCAGGAAAAAAAATATTGAATAAATGTTCTCTCAATTTAATAGTAAGTGGGCACCTTTATTGAAAACTTGTTATTTCTGTATTCCAAGAGAAGAACATAAGGTTTGTATTCTGAAGGACAAACAAGAAGGACCATTGAGCACATCTGCCACAGGTTAAGAGGTTGTCCATTTGTTCAAGATAAGAAGGCTTTCAAAACAGCTGAAGTTTTTAGTGGCCATAATCTTTGCGATGCTAAGCTAAAAATATAACTATAAAAGCAAAAAGGGACAAGAAAAATCAATACAAACTAAATTGAAAAAAGAAGAATGCTGGGACAAATTCCAACTTGTCCTCAAAAAGAAGTCAGAAATCCTGTCATTGCTGGGTAGAAGAGAGTTATTACTGTTGAGCAGGGCTGAAAAACAGAATAAAAAGGACATTTCATTCATATATAGAAGAACTTGGACCCAATCCATCTCTAGCTAGACTTTGTTCATTATGAATAATTGTCTTTCTAGCAATCTCAAACTCTATCAAGGACAGTCATTATACTCAGAACGTTTGATTTAAGTGCATGTAAGGACCTCCTGTACTGGATAAGGGTAATAAAGAAGGACCAAGAATTGTGAAATATTATTGTGATATAATGAGCTATTTTGTACAAAAGGAAAACAATGGCATCACATAAAAAACTATATTATCAAGTCAGAGTGGGCAACTATATGTCCCTTTCCACATATTGCAGAAGAGTATATTTATGCTCCACAACTCTGCATTTGTTCATGTGTACATGTTTGTGTGTGTTATAGAAAGACATTTCTGGGTCTATCTATAGGGTTCCATCAAAATGTTTCAGAAGACAAAGACAGAAATGAAACAAGGAGGTTGGTGTGTGTGTATGTGTGTGTGTGTGTGTAAGTATAGTTAAAATAAAGTGATTTGGTTGCAAATAATATCAGGCACAAACAACCAGACTCACATGTATAGATACCTGTTTGCTCTATGCTTATTTCACAGGAATTTTCCCAGGCTTGTCCCTGGGCAATACTAGATAATTTCCTTCAAGCTTGGTTGAACCTTGCCCACTAATGTCTACATAATGATTCCAGACTAATTCTCCATTTTATTCCTCCTTTGGATGGGGACAGATGCTCTCCAATACCTAGCATAATTTTATTATCACTTGAAATGTACATGGCATACATTAAAATGAAATTTCCTTGCATACAGCTCTCAAAGGATCAACACATCCAATATACACTACATAAATATGACAAAAATATGAACAAAAATTATGCACATATTATATGACACAGAGAAACAACACAGTCTAGTTCAGATGTATGCAGTCTATGTACATGGTGAGGAAAATGAATCAATAACAATTGTTTTATATATACTCATACATACTACATACATACTAGGGTGAGTAATATTCACCAAATCAGTTGGACCACATTTTCCTTAAATCCTCCTATGACTTACTCTGTATTTCTATAAATATCTACCTGGGGGTAAATCAGAGGTGATATTCAGCAGGTTCTGACCAGTTCTGGAGAATCGGTAGTCGAAATTTTGAATAGTTCAGAGAACCAGCAAATACCACATCTGCCTGGAAATTTTACAGTATCTTTCCCCTGCCATGCCCACCAAGCCATGCCCACAGAACCAGTAATAAAAAAATTTGAATCCCACCACTGGGGTAAATCCCTCTTGAGCTAAACAAACTTGGAAAAGTATTACCTCCTCTATGCACAAGAACTGAAACCCATGAATAGGCAAATGAGAATCTAGATTTTTCTAATATGGAATGGGCAGAAGGAAAGTTTAAGTGTTATCTAGTTGCAATAGAATGTTTAGAATTAAGGCATAGTAATGAAACTAATTTTATTATCAGCAACATGCAGGGTTATTCAAACAGAGCCACGTGAGGTTATTCCATTACTTAGGGTACTGCTGAAACTCATCAAAAGAATTTATGAAGATGCTGATCATACATAGAACTGTAGCTTTCTATCCATTTCATTCACCCTTCCATGACGTCAGTATTCTTCTTCAGACATGTAGCACGCTTGGTATTTTGAGGCTTTCCATAGTGACACATAACACTGAACAAATTCACTGGTTTCTCAGTTGTTGAGCACAAAGATGAAATGTTAAACACACCTGCAATCAACTGCTCACCAGCCAGAGGGATCTAAGGAGGACTGACATAGGAAAGACATTTTTAATAGCATTGCTGTTCCCTAGTTTCTTCCCTCCTCTGCTGTTTAAATTAAGTGGAAGTGCAGAACCTGACCCTTATCTAGCAAAGGGCACTAACTCTGCACATTCAGTAATGGTCTTTTCTTCAAGGTTACATCCTGGATTTGTAGAACTGCTGAAGCACATTGCCCAAATCAATAGAAGCATCAGAAGGTATGCTAGGGAAACGGTATTGTCACTATTGCAGGTGAATACAAATTCAATTAATGCTTAGTTACAGATGCACAGAAAATCTTTGATTAATGGCCTCAATGGCAATTTAAACCATTTAGGCCATTTAAGCCAGAAATTTCTCCCTTCAAAAAGAGATGCATGACTATACTAGACAGTAGTTTTTGAAAATTTAATAATTTATATGCAAAAAAATAATTGGAAATATCTATGGAGATTCTCAGTCATCCAGGTCATGATTGAAAATTGGTGTGGAGCCTTCTTGGGACTGTTGAAAGGACACAATTCCTGGGGAATGGAAGGATTTAGCAGTTCCAAGAATGCTCCACACCGATTTGCCTCACTTAAGGTGACCATGATGACAGAGATAAACCTCCAGGTGACCTTAATGACCCATTAAAAGAATGCAAAAGCAGATATCTGCAGGGAGTATAAATCCTTTCATTCCCTACCATCCAGAGCTGAAGAAGCTTCTTGAATGAGAAGTGAAATGTCTTCAAAGAAAAAAATGAAAACAGAAAGTCCAGCTGCCTTTTGAAAAAAGCACCTTTGGAACAATTTTGGAAATAGTTTATACAATTAGAGAACATGTGGACCTGTAGTCCAATTGTTCAAATAATATATGCATTAAGGAAAGATGTAAGGCACTCCATAGCAGAAGTCGTTATGGAGGCCATGGTCCAGAATCCAAGTCTGATACAGTTTTTATTGGGAAAGTGTTCAATATTTTGGTATCCCAAAAGACTTTAAGTGCTTTAGAATTCAGTTTCATGTATTTCCTTTCAGTAAACTTTAAAAAGCTTTATTCAGCTAGTGTAGCAGATTGGAAGCACGAGAATCCAGAACTCTTAATTTTCATCAACATACTTTCCTCTGAGTACTGAAAATGTTGTATTACTAGGCTTGGATCCAACATCTTTTTATATTTTTTTATTCTATTTGTAACAGGCTGCTCCATTCACTAGAGAGTGTAGTTATCTCCAGAAAGAGTTTTTTCAAACTTGTTTTACTTTTCTCTCATAAAAGCTGCTCTACTTTAGTCAAAGGGACACCATAAATCTTTTGACTTTTCAGCAAGTGGAATAGTTTCATTTGCTCCCTGGGCAGAAGAAAGTAGTGTCTTTGTATGTATGGAAAATATGTTGATAATATGCAGGTATATTATATATATACAAAAAAGGTATATTGATGAGGAAATGTTTTGGGATCAGTCTGCAAAAACATAAATGCATACATTCATTTGGTTTAGAGGTTGAAAGATATTATATATATAAGCACAATGCAAAAAAAAAAAAAAA
>BHFT01068135.1:33304-59374 GCA_004320025.1 Laticauda laticaudata
CACAATGAAAAAAAAAAAAAAAAGCAAAAGCAGTACGAACACAAAACATCTAAACCAAGAAAAACTCAACCAACAGGGATTTAATCATCACTAGACTCAAAGCCTGGGAGAATAGTCAGGTCTTTAATAGCTTCCTGAATGCAATCAGGGTGGAAGCCATCTGGATTTTAGAGAAAGGGGATATTTCTGCAGAGAATAATGTCCTCTTCCACTGTAAAAAGATGTCAAATTAGTAGCAAACTTTGGCAAGTCAACCAATAACCAACCAGGAAATAGTTTTTGAGAAAGGATGGTGCATGCCACATCAACCCTATAGAACTATATAAAATATACTTGAACTAAGTTATCTTCTAGAATCATGACCCATGACTCACAGCCCACCAATTCAGATCCTTTTGCAGCCCAAAAGAAAGAGCACTTTTGGCCAAAACTTGCCACTTAATTGTTGCATTTTACATTTTAAATACTTTGTAAATACCAGTGTATAGAAAAAGAACACACAGTTGGAAAACTTGGGCAGCAGAAATGATGTACGCAATGTAAACAATGAGCAGACAGCAAGTATTAGAACTCATCTGCTCTTAGTAAATGGATTTATGGGGAATAATATAGTAAGTTTTGAAAATCTGGGATCTTACAGATATATTCAAGTTACTCAGCGTGAACTACTGAGGGGCACTCATTAGGATACTCACAATGTAAGAACATTCATATTGTGAAAATGTTCACTGTATTTCACAAGTAATCAGTGGAATGACTTACCTGTAGATGTTGTGTGCTCCATCACTGGAGGTTTTCAGGAACAGACTGGGAAGCCATTTATAAAGGATAATATTTGGAGTTTGGGAGAGCCATTTATCTGGAATTGTATTTGGTATCCTGTTGGAGCAGGGAGTTGGACAAGATCTCCAAGGTCCTTTCCAACCCTATTATTCTATGTTCTCAAGTACTGTACTGGTGATTATAATTGTATGTGAATACACAGGCATTTTTGCTGCTTTTAGAAGATCACTCTACTCAGTTTTCATAAACTTTTTTTTTAAATCTCAGTTTTATTTTTTAAGAAGAGAGTAAAGAAAGCTAAAGATGGATGGCTGAAATTTTTTTTTCAGAAAACAGTCTTCATCATCTGATATTTTGATATCAAAGGAGAGTTTCATATGGGTAAGTCTGTTGCTTAAGATTTCAAATCATTATCTGGATCCATTAGTGCATTAAATCCAGGATTAACCTTTGATACATTTTGGAATATGATTTTAATGGGAAGATCATTTCCTTTCTAAACTTTAGGAACATATCCTGCGGGTTGTGTTCCTAAATTTCAGTTCTCATGATTAGATGTCACCAGCTTGGAAAAAGCTGGATTATGTAAAGAATGGTGCAAAAACAATCATATTTTTTGTTCAGAAAAGCAGTACAGGAACATTTCTAAATGTGTATATAAGAACAATGCAGCAGGATATTCTAGGATACAGATTTAAAGACCTTGCCCAAAGCTACAAAGAAGGTACTCTAAAATATATAAATATAAGCATGATAGCATTGCAATTCAGAAAATGATGCCTGTATCCTCCCTGCTTTATTTTCTTAGCCGGCAATAAACAAAATCTAGCAACATTGGACAATGTGTTTGCTTTTAAAAAATCTGTGATTGGAGAAAAGCTGAGTTTTCAGTAGAGGCCAGAGGGAAAGACTATTAAGGTATAGGCTAGGAAACATTAAAAATGGCAGTAGTATGATGAATAGACCAGCATTGTCATTATCAGGACCAGCCAAAGGATAAAGCAGTCAAAGAAAAGAAAGGAGTTAAAAAATACAACTTGGAATGAATTATGAAATGCAAACATAAAGGAACAGCCAGTCTATCCGTGAAATGCTTCTAAGTATATTTACAAGGGAACATACTAACAGATTACTCTTGGCATTGACAGTAAATATATTTTTATCCTGGGTGACTGTAGGGTCTGTGTGGCAGAGGGATTAAGTTAATTGGGAAGACTCAAAAGCAGCAAATCTCCAGGATCAAACAGACTTCAAGGCAGGGTATTTAAAGGACAGCCAAAACCAATGTCACTCACAATGAAAAGAAGCATAAGAAAAGTGGCTGAAAGGCAAAAAAAGGAATGCATGCTTGTAAAAACAAGGCTGAAGGTGGATAGAACAGCTGTAGACATCCACTGGTGCACAATGGTGAATTGGTAAATGCTTTAATAAATAAATAAGAAACAGAATTAGTATTTTCAAACAGAATATTAATGCTTGTGGGCAATAGCACGTAGCAATAGCACTTAGACTTATATACCACTTCATAGTACTTTACAGCCCTCTCTAAGCTGTTTACAGAGTCATCTTGTCCCCAATAATCTGGGTCCTCGCTTTACTGATCTTGGAAGGATGGAAGGCTGAGTCAACCTTGAACCGGTGACACCCAAACTGCCAAACTGCTGGCAGCCGGTGATCAGCGGAAGTAGCCAGCAGTACTGCATTCTAACCACTGGGCCACCACAGTAATATAAATAATATGGATGTCTCCATGAATTGCCTAGAAGGAAACTTAAGTTTTAACTATGCAATTACTCATCAAACTAACTTATTAATACTAATATTTCTGGGTTGGTGGATGGATTTGCGGAGATATCACCATAGCCCAGAGGAAGTCTATTTGGGGGCTCCTTTCATATCCCTGTGTAGTTGCCCACCAAGTGGCACCCATTTATCTACTCGTGGTTGCACATTTTCACAGTGTTGGGTCATCAGGAGCTGGAGCATATGGTGGGCATGCACCTCACCCTATGGCATCAGAGGGCCTCAATTGCATGCCTAACCTCATGAGTCACTGTGATTCTCTCCAATTAAGTTTATGAATACTCTGATTTGTTTTCTCATATTATGCAAAATAAGTCTCTGGATAACAGATAATCAGAGTTGGAAGGGATCTTGTGGGTTATCTAGTCTAACCCCCTGCCCAAGCAGGAGACTCTACACCATTTCCAACATATAGGAGTCCAATCTCTTCTTGAAAGTCTCAACTGATGGCGTTCCCACAACTTCCGAGGGCAAGCTGTTCTATTGGTTGATTGTTTTCACTATCAGAAAGTTTCTCCTTATTTCCAGGTTAAATCTCTCCTTGTTCAGTTTCCATCCACTGTTCCTGGTCTGGCCTTTGGGTGCTTTGGGAAATAGCTTGACCCCTTCCTCTCTGTGGCAGCCCCTCAAATATTGGAAGACTGCTATCATGTCTCCCATGGTCTTTCTCTTCACTAGACTAGCCAAGCCCAGTTCCTGCAACTGTTCATTGTATGTTTTAGTCTCCAGTCCCCTAATCATACTGGTTACTGTTTTCTGTACTTTTGGATGAAGGAGATAAAGGTAGACTGGAGATTAGAAGTCTTCCTCATGAGAAAACTTCAGAGAAAACATCACAAAAAGATAATCCTTTCCCTGTAGTCTTGAATAGTATTGGCTAAAATTCCATCATGATCTGAGATTTTGGACACAGGTTAAGTTAGCAATGCTGTGTAATAAGAAGCTTTCTGTTTGTTGCCTGTTTGATCATGAAATGCAGCCCTTAACTTTTTTCTTTATTTCTACTCTATGCTGATCCAAGTTGGGATGAACAGAGATTGAAAGAATGTCACCAATATAAATAAATTGGTCACAACTGGATGATAGAACAGTGAGTGGTGTGGTGGCCTAGGGATAGCCTCACAATCAGAAGGCTGTGAGTTTGATGCTAGGTAGAGGCAGATAGATCTCTCTCTGGACACGATGAGAATATATCTGCTAATATAACTCCACATTGATGACAGGAAGGGCATCCGGCTAGTAAACACTCAGCTCCATTCAGTTACATAGACTCCACCCCACAAGGGATTAAGGGGTTGTTAAAAGGTAATGATTAACTGAATGATAGAACAGTGTCATATGAAAACATTGCCAGATGCAATTTTGGTTTGATGACAAATTATCATATTCATCATTTCAGAAATTGAAATACAAGTGAAACTCGAAATATTAGAATTTCGTGCAAAAGTTCCTTTATTTCAGTAATGCAACTTAAAAGGTGAACCTAATATATGAGATAGACTCATTACATGCAAAGCAGAGAATAGTTCAAGCCATATGTGTCATAATTGACATGAGATGGCTTACAGTCACATGAAAACCTTCAATCCCAATCTCAGAAAATCAGAAATATTGTGAAAAAGGTTAACATAATTGTACTCAGGAGTGTTGCCAACTGCTAATCAGTTCCAATTAGGCCATAACACCCTGGCAAAGGGTCCTGAGCCTTTAAATGAGGTCTTCTCAGTCTAGTTCGTAAGAATCACAATCACATGGGAAATGACTGCTGACCTGACAGCTTGTGAGAAAACCATCCCAACTGGGAGCACCCTCCATAAGGAGGCAAAGCCTCAAAGGGTAATTGCAAAAGAAGTTGATGTTCCCAAAGTGCTGCAGTCAAAGCACAATTAAAGAACAGTTATGTGGAAAGGGAATAGTGGTGGAAGAAAAAGGTGCACAAGCAGCAGGGATGACCAGCAGCCTGGAGCGGTTTGTCAAGGAAAAAGGCGCATCTGCAAAAAGTGTTGGGGACTTCGCAAGGAGTGAGACCCAGGAGGCTGGAGTGGAGTGCCATCAAGAGCCGCCACACACAGAGGGATCACACACAGACACCAACACAGACTGGACATGGGCTTCAAATGTACGTATTCCGTCTTGTCAAGACGCCCTGCTACCTGAACACCAAACAACATCCAAAGAAGCGTCTTCTACACCTGGCTAAAGAAAAAACAGAACTGGTCTGTTGCTCGAGGTGGTGGCCATAAGTCCTCTATTTTCTGATGAGAGCCCACTTTTGCATCTCATTTGGAAAGCCAAAGTACGCCGCCAGAGTCTGGAGGAAGAATGAGAGGTATACACTGCAAGATGCTTGAGCGTCCAGTGTCGAAGCTGTTCCACAAGTCTGTGTTGATTTGGGGAGCCAAGTCATCGTGTCTGAATGTTGATCTCCACTGGTGGCTTCATTAAGGGTCCGCACGGGTCAATGCAGCCATCCTACCAGGAGTTTGGACGCACTGTCATGACCTTCTGACTTCCTCATATGAGCTTTATGGGGACCTGCCTGACTTATTTTCCAGAAGGACTTGGAACTGCCCACACTCGCAAAACGCACCAAAACCCTGGTCATACTGGTAGAGATTACTCGTGCTTGATTGCCGCAAACTTGCCTGACCTGAACGCCCATCAAGAAATCTAATAGGGCATTGCCAAGAAGACAAGATGATGAGCACATGAGACTGAACAATTGTAGAAGAGCTGGACGCCACTAATTAAAGCATCCTGGTCTTCCATAACACGTCAGCAGTGCCACGAGCCCTGAATAGCTTCCATGCCATGTTCGCAGCATGAGTGCAGTAAATTCTGCTACACAAAGGGGCCCCAAACAGAGTTGCTGAGTACATAATGCATGCTTATAGCTTTTCAGAGTTTGTGATATTGGTCTATGTACAATCCTTGTTTATTGATTGCACTGATAATATTACTAATTTTCCTGAGATTGTGGATTTAGGGTTTTCATGAGCTTGTACTGTTCCAAATCATCACAATTATGACAAATCATAGCTTGAACTATCTGCTTTGAGCGTGTTATTTGTCTATAACTGCATATATTAGGGCTTTTCCAACCAATTTTAGATTGCAGGTGCGAGCGGTAGGGAGTAGAGTGAAGGAGCGTGTGGTTGCACATATCTTCCTAATTTTTTGATATTTCAAACGCTGGTAATAGAATTAAGAAACAGAATAGAATACAGCTGCAAGGAACCTTGGAGGTATCCTTTGGTAGTCCAGCCTCCTGCTCAGACGCAGGAAACCTATGCTATTTTACATAACGTGGGTTGTGCAGTTTCCTTCTTAAAAAACTCCAGTCGATGGACATAACCCACAAGATTTCTGGAGACAAGATTTGTTCACTGGTTAATTGTCCTCACTGTTAGGAAGTTTCTCCTTAATTCCAGGTTGCTTCTTTCTTTGGTTAGCTTCCAACCATTGTTTCTTGTCCTACCCTCTGGTACTTTGGAGAATAATTTGGTCCCTTCTTCTAATTTGATCCTTTAAACACTGGAATACTACTATCATGTCACCCCTATTTCTTCTTTTCTTTAGACTAACCAAATCCAAAACCTGCAGATGTTTTTCATATGGTTTAGTCTCCAGGCCTTTGATCACCTTAGTTGCTCTTCTCTAAACTTTTTTCCATGTGTAAGTTTGGGATGTTGTTATGAAAAGGTTAAATCCACCAAGGTGCTATGATTATGGGACATATTTTCCTGACTCATTGTTTAAGAATATTAAATGTCAAAGGAAGCATTTTAAGTCTTTTCCAAACACACTCTTTTAAATTAAAAATAAAATAAAATAAAATTCTTATAAACAGCAATGTGTTCAGCTCAAAATAATCAGGTAAGCAAGGATAAAAGTTAATATCTGGAAACTTGCAATACCATGGTCATTTAATGTCTTGGACCAAGCCTGAAAAAATATCATTGTCAAGCAATACACTTTTGCTACATGGCTTTAGCTACATGGTTAAATATATGAGCCATAAAATCCTTAGTTAAGATGTTGTCTTGGTGACAAACTCAGTAGAAAATTGTATGTTAAGAGACAGAGGGAGTTGGAGAGAGAAAGAAGCTGTTTAGAGGTTAAAATAACAATTAACTATTTTTTTAAAAATTGTTTCAAAAACTCTCAGGGGAATTTGTCTTTGTAATTAAGGACAATGGTTCAATCCTCTCTCATGGAAGTCATGCAAAAAAAAAAAAGAGTACCTCATTGTTCATAACTGTGAAATGAAGACAAGTTAGTCGGATGTCTCAACACAATACACAATGATGATGATGATAATTGTAAAATATGTCTTAATGTTGATATAATGATGTATAAAGTTTTATTTTATGTTTTTAAATTTTGAAAATGAAATAAAATTCCCTATTTTTTTAAAAGAAAGATAATCATATATGTGAAACTAATTGCTTTGAAGACAGAGGTGGCCTTTCTGTCTTTTGAGACAATCTTGGATGTTGAACAGCTTGAAAACTGTTTATGCTATGATCACAGTGGTGGGATTCAAAAAAAATTACTACTGGTTCTATGGGATGACTTGGTGGGTGTGGCATGGCTTGATGGGCATGGCAGGGGAAGGATACTGCAATATCTCCATTCCTTTCCCACTCCTGAGGGTAGGTTACTGCAAAATCCCATTCCCTCCCCACCTGCCCTCCTGTGCAGGGCAACAAAAGAAGCCCCAGCCAAACAGCTGGAAATTGGGAGGCAGAGAATAGATGGTGGGGGGGGGCAGTCAGGGGTGGTGTTCCAAACTACTCAAAATTTCCACTACCAGTTCTCCGAATTACTCAAAATTTCTGCATAATTGGTCAGAACCTGCTAAATACCATATCTGTATGATCCTCTAACTGAAAGGCAAGTAAGACAATAACCATGGATTCTCCTGTTGAGCTCCTACCCTATGCTAAAAGGTAGGTAAATGTTCTGCACACAGTATGCTGACCTCTCTAGTTGAGAGGTCAACATGAGGAGGGTATTCACTGGAGTTATTCTACTGTTGACTGATATGCATGTATTGCATATGTCTGCTTGGCTTCCATCCCACAATACAGATAGCAGAGCTGTATGATATGCATTCAAATGATAGAAAAGTCTTTCTCTTCATCATCTTTGATGAAGCACCTTTTATAAAGCAAACAAAATATCTGTCCCTATTAAACAGCTAACATTATTATAGAATATGG
This sequence comes from Laticauda laticaudata, assembly GCA_004320025.1. Classification (NCBI taxonomy): domain Eukaryota; kingdom Metazoa; phylum Chordata; class Lepidosauria; order Squamata; family Elapidae; genus Laticauda; species Laticauda laticaudata. The sequence continues at coordinate 41,116 of BHFT01068135.1, forward strand.
TAAGGCAAATAAAGTTCTGATGGACTGACTGGGGCTCATGAAAAATATGGTGCTGGAAGGTTTTTTTCTTGTATAAATCTTCTGCTAGGTTGTAATAAAAAGTGTACAAAATGGTGGGTGTATCAAGAATTCTGCACTTTGAAATCTCATTGGTTTTCAGCAGAACAGAATCATTCTTACAATCAATGTCTATTGATCTAGTAATTATTTCTTTTTTTCTCATCTATCATCCATCCATCTCTATCTGTCTGCCTGTCAATCATCTATCTATCTATCTATCTATCTATCTATCTATCTATCTATCTATCTATCTATCTATCTATCTATCTANTCCATCCATCTCTGTCTATCTGTCTGCCTGTCAATCATCTATCTATCCATCTATCTATCTATCTATCTATCTATCTATCTATCTATCTATCTATCTATCATCTACCATGTTTCCTCAAAAATAAGACCCAACTGCAAAATAAACCCTAGCATGATTTTTTTGGGATGCTCATAAGTCCAGCCCCCAAAGTAAGCTCCAGTTAAGATTGTCAGTCAGTCAGATGCATTTATTTTCCCCAAGATAACCTAACCAGGAAATAAGACCTAATGTATATTTTGGATCAAAAATCAATGTAAGACCCAGTCATATTTTAAGAGAAACACAGTCTCTCTCTCCCTCTCCCTTTCCCTCTCCCTCTCTCTCCCTCCCTCTCCTCTCCCTTTCTCTCTCTCTCTTCCCATTTAGGTCCTATCCTGCTTAACTTTTCTGATATATTCACATAAAGTAGGCATAAAACACTTGATCAAGGTTTATGGTGAATTCTCTGCTCAAATTGGTATTCAGTTTCCTCTGAGAATGTCGATCAATTTACCTGTCATGCAGAGCACTAATGTGATTGTTTGGTATTTAGTTTAATGCAGAGATCTGTTACCTATTTGACCAGTGGGCTGCCCTGGGATAAATAAAGAGGAAATTAATCGTAGGGAGTAAAGCAATGACAAACTTAAACAAGATTGTGAAGGACAAGGACATTTCAGTGATAACAAAGAATAGTTGCTTTAAAAAAAAAGACTTCCCAATGATAGAGTATAACTGAATCTGGAAAAGAACAGTAAACAGAGAGCTGTGAATTAATGACTTGAATGTGGTTACTAAAAATACTATAATTTGCAGGAAGAACTCATCAGTCCTGGAGCAAAGATAGTCCTGGAGGTAATGATTAGTAGTCAGCAAATCAGATATTTTGGGCGAGTGAGCCAAAGAGGTGTTTGTAATATGATTGTGATGCTACAGCCTTGTGATTTGTAAACTGTGTTTAACAACTATAAATGAATATAACATTTATGTTTGATTTACATTCAATTAAAATACAATTTTAATGAAGATTTTTAATCATGCCTACCACCTCCCCATTTGTCACTCTGGTTTTACTTGCAATATACTCCCTTTTATTTCCACTGTTTATTTATTTAGTGTATGGAATACAATATCAGGGAAATGTACAAATGCCAGACACAATGTAGCCCTGATAGCCTAAATTTCTAGTTCATTCTGTTATGGCCTTACATGCCTTTTAGAGATGGTATTCAGCCAGTTTGGTAGCATACATTTTGAGTAGTTCGGAGGACAGGCAAATATTACATCTGGCTGGCCTCACCCTCCCACTCCCGCCATTCCCTTTCCTATATTCCCTTGTTTTTTTAGCTCAGCTGATTTGCATGGCAAAGCAGATTGCTGCACCTGAGTTGAGCTAAGAAAACCAGCTCAGCTCACCAGCACTGACATCAAGGGTGGTCTTTGAGTGCTGCGTGCATGCACGACGTGTGCTCATAGAACCAGTAGGAAAATATTTGGAATCCCATCACTTGTGCCTATTCTTGGTGGAGCTTACACCAGCCAGTTATACACATAGATATACACATAGAATACCAGACCTGGAAGGAATCTTGGAGGTCTTCTAGTTCAAACCCTTCCTTAGGCAAGAGATCCTATAACATTTCAGACAAATGGTTGCCCAATCTATTTTTACAAACCTCCAGTGTTGGAGCATTCACAGCTTCTGGAGGCAAGTTATTCCACTGATTAATTGTTTTCTCTGTCAGGAAATTTCTCCTTAGTTCTAGGTTGCTTCTCTCCTTGATTCGTTTCCACCCACTGTTTCCTGTCCTGCCCTCAGGTGCTTTGCAGAATAGCTTGATTCCCTGTTCTTTGTGGCAGCCCCTGAGATATCAGAACACTGCTATCATGTCACCCCGAGTCATTCTTTTCATCAAACTAGCCATACCCAGTTCCTGCAACTGTTCTTCATATGTTTCATTCTCCAGTCCCCTAATCCTCTTTGTTGCTCTTCTCTGCAAACTTTCTAGAGTTTCAACATTTTTTTTTTTTTTCATTATGGTGACCAANTTTTTTTTTTTTTTGCATTATGGTGACCAAAACTGGATGCAATATTCCAAGTGTGGCCTTACCAAGGCATTATAAAGTGTATTAACACTCCATGTGATCTTGATTCTATCTCTCTATTAATTCAGCCTAGAACTGTATTGGCATTTTTTTTCCAGCTGCAGAACACTGCTGGCTCATATTTAAGTGTTTGTCCACTTGGACTCCAAGATCATCACACTATAAAAAAAATGTTGAGACTTTAGAAAGAGTGCAGAGAAGAGAAACAAAGAGGATTAGGGGATTGGAGGTAAAAACATATGGTGAACGGTTGCAGGAATTGGGCATGGCTAGTCTAGTGAAGAGAAGGACGGGGCGGGGGGGCATGATAGCACTCTTCCAATATTTGAGGGGCTGCCACAGAGAGGAGGGGGTCAACCTATTCTCCAAAGCACCTGAAGGCCAGACAAGGAATAATGGATGGAAACTGAACAAGGAGAAATTCAACCTGGAAATAAGGATGAATTCTCTGACAGTGAGAACAATCAACCAATGGAACAGAAGTTGCCTTTGGAAGTTGTGGGAGCTTCATCACTGGAGGCTTTCAAGAAGAGACTGAATTGCCATCTGTCAGAAATGGTGTAGGGTCTCCTGCTTGTGTAGAAGGTTGGACTAGATGACCAACAAGGTCCCCTTCAAATCTGTTAATCTGTGAAAAGCTACTCCACCATCACATCTTCTTTATTCCCACCAATTTTATGCTTTTGTACCCAACCTGAATATTGAAGGGGATGTATGAGCAAACTGAAAAGAAAGCTTCTGGAGTTTGATTTGCATTTGGTTTTCAGTTAGCTTCTCGTCACCTCTGGAGCAATTCTTAAATCTTTTCAAATTGATCTGGATCAGCTGCCTCTAAGATATCCAGGCATTCAAAGGCAAAACACATAGCAATTTTAATATAGAAAAAGAAACTCTCTTAAAACACATTAATCTGTTGCCCACGGTTGTGGGAAAAGCAATTGATATTCAAAGGAGCTTTTGTTTTGCTGTTTCCAGTAAGAACAGATGAAATGATAGAAGAAAAGAAAGAAGAAACATAATTCTTATTCCAAAGGGAGTGTAGTCACTGACACTTAAACTGCCTTGTCTGGAGGTTTTCTCCTCCTCTTTCTCTCTCTCTCTCTCTCTCTCTCTCTCTCTCTCTCTCTCTCTCTCTCTCTCTCTCTCTCTCTCACTGTCAGCTTTCAAGAAATTGTGTTTCTTTGGATTGTGACAGCATTATGAGCTCTATTTGAACGAGAAGGTTGATCTTTTGTCATTCTTTTTTTTGGGGGGAAAGGTAATCTAAACTCATGCTGGCTGCATACACAATAGCAAAGAATTCAGTGGGAGATAATATAATTTGATCTCATAAAACAACACAGAGTCCCCAGAGCCTGGATAACAGCTTTGAATGTAGCAGCCATATCCATGGAAGGACTCAACATGAATTTGATTCACTTAAGATGTCATATACACATATTTTTTCCTGTTTTCTTTTCTGATGAAGTTATATATCTTAGGGATATCCATTCTACTCAGTTTTGTAATTTAGCAGTCTGGGGAAGTTTTAACATCTCAGACACATCTAATTCACCCTGTTCCTTATTCCAAATGCTCCACATTTTTTTTTTCTGATATGCAATCTGGCAATTCTGAGTGCTGGATGGAAAGGGAGACATGGCATGTCAAATAAATGAATATAAATAAAGCATATATTTTGGTCCCTCCTTTTAAAATGATTTGGTGAAGAGAGATGGGAATTTTTGGATGCAGACTGGAAGTTCTGTTTCCAAATCAGAGTGACCCAAGTTTTTGGAACAGATTATCACAAATCTGCCACAAATAATTTTGCAGCATTTTTTGCAAATTCCAAAGATTTGGAAAAAGCAAGGCAAGCCAAAACCAGCTCTAATTTTATATACCCGCACCAACACAGAGATCCAATTACTCATGTTTTACACTCACAAGAGCTTTGCAAAGCTTTGGAAAACTAATTTCTACCAAGTTAGACGGGACTGAGAAACCATATTTTTTTTTTTTTGCCCCAGCATTCTATGGCCTTTTTCTGCAGTACTCTGGAATCACACAGCCCAGTTGGCTTTGGATCCAGATTAAGTGAAACTTTTCTAACATGGTTCCCAACTGTTTGATAGATGATAGACAGGCAGACAGACAGATAGATAGAGGGTAGGTAGAGATAGATAGATAGATAGATAGATAGATAGATAGATAGATAGATAGATAGATAGATAGATAGATAGATAGATAGGAGAAAGAGNGACAGATAGATAGATAGATAAGAGATAGATAGGAGAAAGACACACACACACACACACATACTGTGGAGGGTAGATGGATGGAGACAGACAACAGTTGTGGTCTGCCTGTGCAATATTACATATTGCTGAAATATAACTCAGCCAGTGAGGAAAAGACCTAGTTCAGCAAATAGGAGGTTCTGTATTGCATATATTCTGTATCTGCAATAGATTATTATATAATCTACAAATATTGTACCTACAGTAAGATTATACTGGCAAATCAATTTGGCTGTTAGTTTTTCATATAAAACTTAAAAAATGGTTAGGACAGTCCTAATTATATGTTTAAAATGAATTTTATAAAAGAAAGAAAAGTGCATGGATCAAATCCAACCCAAGTATTATGAGATATTTCCTCATGCACAGTATTTACCCCATCTATATTTGGTACATGTATGGAAGTTCTTTAAATCTCTCTACCACTGCACCAAGCCTTGCTGTCTGTATGTAAACCAGGTAACCAGATATCAAATAGTTGCTGTTTTGGAGCCACATCTCTTGATTGTGTCTATTTAATATCCATGTTGTTGCTTCATATTTACTTCTGAAACCACCTTTTGTTCTTGAGCATCTTTGTAGCTGGACATGTGAACTGTGCTGTATTACTAATGCTTGCTTTCTAAAATGATGCCTCTCTGTTCCATTAGTGTGCATGCTGCAATATTGTAAATTAGAAGGTAGCTCTTAGAAATGCTGACCATGAATGCTATTTCATAAAGATAATTATACTTTAATGATAATATATGTGTGATTGATGATTCCTTATTAGGTTGACAAGAAGCTTGGCACTTTATATTTATTTAAGAATACTTAAACAATATTTATCTAGCATGGTTTCTTGATTTTGGTGGGTTTTTACACCAAAAGATAAGTATTTTCAGTATATAAACAGGATTCCTCCAGGTTGTTCAATTTTATCATATCATATTAGGTTCAGATATTTTCTATAGGAAATGGTTACATCATCTCTTCAAGAAAATGTTGCATAACCCTAGATCAGGGGTCAGCAACCTTAAACACTCAAAGAGTCATTTGGACCCGTTTCCAACAGAAAAGAAAACACTAGGATGACCCAGGATGGGATACAAAAGCAACAAAGTCACAAAAACAGGTAAAGTCCCTTTAATTCCTGCAATTTGGCTTTAAAGGTCCAATTATCATTGACTGGAGAAAAAAACTTCCTCACAAACAGTTGTGAAAAGGAAGAATTTCTGTTCAAACTCAAAATACATATAAATTATAAATAAAAAAAAAACACAAACTGTTCCATATTAACATACTTCAAATAGGCTATTCCTATTGGACAACAAATACCTGACGCTGATTGGCTATTTTTCTCGACGCTGATTGGCCAATCATAGAAGGGCTATGACTGGCCAATTCAAGCTGCGGGAAAAACAAGTTCGTTGGACACTAGCCGCGAGCAGCTCTCTATGAAAAGAGTTGCTGCGGCTCCTGGTTAGATCAGACTTTCGGAACTAAATAAAAGAGCTGAAGTTACACTGATCTCTGAGTCTCATTCCCGCGAACTGAACACAAACCCCAAACTGAATAATTAATGAGACAAGGCAGGATAAGAGCTTGAAGACATCCACAGATATTGAAATACACACATTGGGAAGGTTGCCAGAGCTCAGAGAGAATGACAGACTAGAAATACTTTCATGCTTTGCTTCCAGCACTGGCCATGCGCAGTTTGTTCTTTTAAACAGTCCTCACAGCTGCAGCCCATGAAGGAGGACAAGGCTCTTTTCTCCCCCATAGACCACGCCATTCATGTTTCTCCCTTATCTGCTCCTCCCTGTGTGCTCTAGGATGAAAAAGGGAATGGGGCTGGGTCTTCCTCTGAATGCCCAGCCGGCCTGTGCCCTTCCCAGTTTCTTCTTCACAACCTTCGAAGCCCACACCCTGTTGGCTGTTCCTCCTCTCCCTCGGAGTCAGATTCTAACAGGGCATGACAAAACCCTTTTGACATCTAAAAAGAAAATAACACTGCATATATTGTTTTTTTTTTTGTTTAACCTTTATGCTATGTATTAAAAAAAAAACTATAGTGTATTTTATTTATGAAATCAATGAACTGCTACAGAGAAAACACATTTTTATTTCTGCATGCAACCAAAAACATTTTGAACTCTTTGAAGTCATTTTGAAAAAAAGACGCTTATTCTTTTTATTGTCAAATAAAATATTCAGTGTCTATTTGAGTCCTCCTCATATTGATGAAATAAAAGCTGAACTTAAATTATCTACCTGCAGCAACTAAAAATGTTGTCTGCTTCTGTGTGACATCATTCTCAATAAACTTCATGTCGGCGGTGTCCGCACCTTGGTGGTTGTGATGCATATTTTAAGCAACAGTGCATATTATTTTGGTTAAACACTAACCAATGGAGAGACTTTAAGGAAATGTTTCATTCAAGCATTCATACGAGAGCTGTGATGGTATAGTGGTTAGAATGCAATATTTCAGGCTGACTCTGCCCACAGTCAGGAGTTTGATCCTGATCAGCTGAAGGTTGTTGACTCAGCATTCCATCCTTCTGAGGTCAGTAAAATGAATGAATCAGATTGTTGGAGGCAGTATCCTGGTTCTGTAAACCACGTAGAGAGGGCTGTAAAGCACTGTGGAGCAGTATATAAGTCTAAGCGCTTTTCACTTTTTAATCAATTTCTGATCAAGAATTAGAATAACATGTGGGGAAGATTTAGGTCCCTGTGGCTGACTCAAGGATAGTGATGTATTCCATTATTTGCCTTATTAATGCTCTTGTATTTATTACTTGAAAGTGAATCTTGGTGTTATAATCACTGTGTGAATTTCCTTTCTACTTCCTGGCCTCTTCTTGAGTCAAAGGCAGAGGAAAATATTAATTATGAGGCAGCAGGAGCTACCTATAAAGAGGCCTCTTCTTCTCTTAGATGCTTAAAGATATTCAAATTTTAATCATGTTATTAATATATATATATATATATATATATATATATATATATATATTATATTATATATTAATATATATATATATATATATATATATATATATATGATGAGAGAGAGAAAGAGAGGAGAGGAATAAGTCAAATAAATATCATAATTTAAAGGAACTAACACGAAAAAGATGACAGTGGGTTTAAAACAGCTCTTATGTTTAAGCATCCTTCAAAACTGAGCAACCTATGTGAGTCTTAGACCTTGCTGTGATTTTTTTTTAGAAGTTCATAGCATGACATCCAAAGGGAAAAGAAAATGAAGACATACAAATTATAAGGGCTCACCCTCCTACCTTTTATCCTCTCTTTGATTAAAAAATCATTTATCTTTGAAGTACAATTATCCAAAAAGCCTTGCTTTAATCTACAAGACCTTCTTGTCAATTCTTGCTTGCTTATATAAAAATCCTCTCCCTTGTTGAAGTACTAGTATATTCTTCTTGTCTGCCGGCTGCCTGCAATTTAGCAGATTGAATTTCACCAGGCTCAAGGTTGACTCAGCCTTCCATCCTTCGGAGGTTGGTAAAATGAGGACCCAAATTGTTGAGGGTGATATGCTGACACTGTACACTGCTTAGAGAGGGCTGTAAAGCACTGTGAAGTTGTATGTAAGTCTAAGTGCTGTTGCTCTCTCTCTCTCTCTCTCTCTTTCTCTCTCTATGTGTGTGTGTGTATTATTTGATTGGCAGACTCATTTTATCCAATATCATTTCCATTCAAGGTGTACCTGTTTGCCAAAAACACCTACTGCAAAATTAGGACTTTGAAAGAATTAGGATGGCATGTTATGGCCATCATAAAGAGGTGCTTTCAGTTACCTCTTTCATTGTGAAGAAATCTCTAATAATATATATGGCTATAGTGTAGACTAATTCCTGCACTTTTGCCCCATTTCATTAGTGCATGTTGAAAAGTTCCTCAAAGGTTATATAAACTGTTATCTCTTCCCAGAATTAGAGGAGGGTTTGTTACTCACTCCAAATACAATACTTTTTCAAATTTCTCCATCTTTAGGTTAAGCTGGAATACCTAGCACATATAAAATAGTGTTTCTTCAAAACAATACAGATGAGATTTCCTTCCCTGTGGCCAAAGTTGTAAAAAACAAACAAACAAGGAAATATCTGCAGTAATGACAAAATAATCATCATTTATCTATGGTGATAAGAACTCAGATATACATCTGGGTACCAATTAAGACACAAATCAGACAAGCCCTGTGATTTGAGAAATGAAGTTACCATAGCAATAGCACTTAGACTTGTATATCGCTTCACTGTGCTTTATAGCCAGTGCTTTACAGAGTCAGCCTAACAGAGTCAGTCCTTAACAAGAAGTAGCCTGAAATACTGCACTCTAGCCACTCACCACTGTGGCTCATAGCAAGGTATAAGAAACGAAACATAGCCATAATAAAATGCCTTCTGGTACAATTTTATTTATTTAGTATCCAGCATAATCCCTGCCTTGTATCACAGTTCATCCAGTCTGATAAGGACTTTTTGTCTTGATAGAATTGGAATGCTTGTTGATATGTGTTTATCATGCATCTCTCCTGAGAATAGATGTATATTTCCATAGCATGCAAGTCAGACATGATTGGCTGTATTGTTATAGTACAACTTCTTCCTAGGAGAAGCTTTATAGACTGAAGGCTTAGCACTTCACTAATAAACATTTTTCTGACAACTTTACAAGCAGATTTGTTATAGCTTTGAATAAACTTGATCCATTTGTCACTGGGCTTTACAGTTTTATATGTCATAATAAATACTTTCCAGACAAGGCTAACATCTTTCCTCTTTAATTAGTAACCCAAGAAAGTTCAATTATTGCAGAAAGATGTGGAAATGAATATATCTATTTTTTAAAAAAATAAATATCTCCTTCTCTTTGTATCTGTTGATCTTCATGGCTACCTATTATTAATGAATTAATAAAAATCATAATATATTGGGTCATATAATTAAAGATGAATTTAAAATTTTAAATTAGCTGTATCTTTACAGCTTTTCTCAAAGTGAAAATCATCATTGCAACAATTGCATGCAGTGCTTATCTCGAGCCTTAGGGTGAAAATTTGAGACTGGTGTAATCAGCCAAGATGTGGAAATTGAAATATCAAGCCAGAAGAAATATCCAGAAAGCAGGGGTGGGATTCTACCAGTTCACACCTATTCGCTAGAACTGGTTGTTAACACTTTAAGCAGTTTGGAGAACCAGTTGTTAGAAGAAATTACTGGCCTAATCCTGTAAGGAAGGCAGGAAGGAAACATTCTGGTGTTATTACATTCTTGGCAGGACTAGACTTCCTGTTTGAGGAACTTCTCTGGAGTTTTTTTTCCCTCCTTTGCTGGTACTTTGCTTGTGTAGAGTGACCATTTAAAGTTACAAAGGCACTGAAAAAAATGACTTATGACCATTTTTTCACACTTACAACTGTTGCAGTATCCCCACAGTCATGAGAGACCAGGTGAGGAGATGCATGCCTCAATGTGAATGATATTGAGTTGGCCACACCCAGCCAATAACATGACCACCAAGCCATGTCCACCCAGTCACATGACCACCAAGCCATATCTACCACATAAGCCACACCCACAGAACTGGTAAAAAAATTGAATCCCACCCCTGCCAGAAAGTTTGAAGAAGTCTTGCTGATGTAATCAGCAGAGACACCCATTGAAATCACTGGGATTTAAACTCTGTTAGTTGCTCTTGTAAATAAAATCTCCAACTAGGTTTGCCATTTACAATATCTAAGAGAGAGATCAAATAGGAGGAGGTGGGTGCTAGTTTGATGGTATGACTGGTCCTTTGTGCTCTCTGAACTTGGTTGTTGTCTTGCAGGCATTGCATTACCCAAACTAGGTAACATCATCAGCACTACTAAGGAGTAGAGTTTGCTCTCAATTTATATTCAAGTGCAGCAGATTTCAAACTTGACAGCTTTAAGACTTGTAGACTTAACTCCTAAAATTCCTCCTCCAATCATGTTAGCTCAGGAATTCTGGGAATTGAAGTCCACAAGTCTTAAACTTGCTAAGTTTGTTCTAGTGCCTTGCCCTATCATTGTTGGTGAAATTGGTCATGGAGGCTCTTTTTTTATTTTTAGCTTGTTTGTCAGTTCCTTGATTGGGCTGCTGTTTACTTCTTGAGTGTTGATCTGATGTTAATCTTGGAGTTCATCTATGTTCATCTTGGTGCTAATTGCTGATAGTGAGGTGTTTTGGTTTTTTTGTTACCGTTTTGATATTGTGTCTGATTGTCTCTTTTTCACAGTATGCAGATGTTTATTTCTATGTGTCTATCAAAGGCTAATTTCAGATATCAATATCACCAGAGTGGGGAGGCAAAGTATGTTATGGGTCCCATCCCCTAGGGAGATACACCTGGTGGGACCCAGAAAAAGGGCCTTCTCCCTGGTGGCTCCTGTTCTCTGGAACATCATTCCCCCAGAGATTAGAATGGCCCCCACTCCAGCACTCTTCTGGAAGGCCCTGAAGACCTGGGATGGAGCCCATTAAATGGCTTGCTGTTGTTGGGACTGGTGGGTTATTTTATTATATATGATTCTGTCTTTTATTATCTATATTGTTTTTTTATATATTATTATATTCTGGTAAGCTGCCTTGAGTCGTCATGTGCAAATAGGCAGCAATATAAATCTTCTAAGTAAGTAAGTAAGTAAATAATTGTCTAGAAATTCTCTAGCATTTTTGGGCTTAGCTTGGTCTAAGATGATCAGAGTTTTCCAGTTGAAATTATGGTTAAGTCTATTCCTATGCTTGAAATTAGAGTTTTTATTGACTGAATGATGGCAGATTGATGTCAGACTTCACTTTCCTCCTCCCTCCTGCTTTCTGCTGTCCACCCACGTATCATTTTGGTTATCATAATGATGAATTTTCATTTCATTCTTTTTCATTGTTTATTTCATGGTTTTATTATTTTACTTCCGTGTTCCATTTACAAACCTTTCATTTTCTTCCTTTTTATTCTTGTAAGCCACCTAAGAATAGCTCCCTGGCAAAGTAGAATGCAAATAAATTTAACAATAAGTAAATAAAGATTCTGAGCCTCCCATTTCTGGAAGAAAAGAGCAATATAGCCTCTTAATGACCCTGAACAGCTAACACAGATGTAGTCTGATTTGTGAACAAAAGGGATATTCACTTCATCTTGTGACCAAATATATTTGGCAATCAGTGTAGACATTTTGATCTTCAATACCTTCAGCCTTCATATGCCCTGATATCTATGTGTTCAGGTATTCCTAATAAGTTGTACAGAAGTGGAAGAAAGGCAGTAACAACATTTTCCCCAAAATTTCTTAGAAGATCTGTCTACTAACGATTTTATCCCAGTATGTGATAAAACAGAGATGCGGTAGCTCAGTGGCTAAGATGATGAGCTTGTCAATCAGAAAGGTTGGCAGTTTGGTGGTTCGAATCCCTAGTGCCAGGTAACAGAGTGACCTCCCATTACTTGTCCCAGTTTCTGCCAACCTAGCAGTTTGAAAGCATGTACAAATGCAAGTAGAAAAATAGGGACCACTTTGGTGGGAAGGTTCCGTGTGCCTTTGGCATTTAGTCATGCTGGCCACATGACCATGGAGACATCTTTAGACAGCGCTGGCTCTTCTGCTTTGTAATAGAAATGAGCATTGTCCCCTAGAGCTGGAAACAATCAACACATATGTGTGAGGGGAACCTTTAGTTTTAAGTGATAAAACAATTCCACAAGGAATTGTGTTTTTCATTAATTCCTAACTTCTAAAATATCTTGGATCACATGCCAGTAATAGAAAACAATAAGAAAAGCCTTAAGAATCTATAAAAAAAAAAACCCACCTCTTATCAAAGAATTGTCCTTACAAGTTTCACATAATGTAATTTATTGGGGGTGACTTTCTCCATCGCATTGTTTAAATGCCAGTCATGGAGATGAATAGTTTGTCTCTATAGCATTTAGGATAGATGCAGATATGGCATGATGGGTATCATCAATAACAGTGAGAAACAGAACAATTGATGACAAATAGAAAGCTGTCCCAGAATTTAATGTCTAATTGACTGGCGATTCACTACAGAGGATTGAAGTGACTTCCAAAACAATGGCAGAGCCAAATCAAATTACAAGGAAGAGAATACAGTGGTATCTTAAAAACTATGTTCTTGTCATTGTTCTATGAAATGTTATGCTCAACATGTTGTGCTGTATACTGTGAAAGAAGTACAACAATTATGTGTTTTCATCCAGTTATGATCTGTGGGACTGTTATTATGGCATTGTTTTAAAGCATCAGTTGATTAGTGTCTGGTAATTAGCTCCATTATTAGTATAATGACTCCAGATGGGTCCCTGAATAGACAATTCATTTGCAACAAGACCAGTCCTGGAATTAGGCAGTCAAAAAGACTGCACTAGGTACAGAAAAGGTTCAGAGAAGATCCCCAGATGTTCCTTGTGTTCTCTTGGAAGACAGAAGAGCATGCATCTCAAAGCTTCTAAGCCACCTTCCAGCTCTCACTTGTGATGAAGCACTTTGAACTATTGCTTGGTGGGGTGTTTTTTTTTTTTTTTNTGTGTTTACACCAGGGGTCACCAACCTTTTGGACCTCAGGGACCATCAAACTCATAATTTTAAATTCCTCAGACGACTAAAACAAATTTTGACTGATGGTGGCTTGGTGATGTTGGTGGGAAAGTCGGTCTCATATTCAAGAGCTGCAGTAGTCACAGGACTGGCCTTCTGGTCATCCCGAAGCACCTGCTCTTCCACCCGGGTGCACTGGCCTGCCCTAGACTGGAGGAGCTGCTCCAGGATGACCAGAAAGTCAGTCTTGTGACTACTGCAGCTCTGAAATATGGGACTGACTTTCTCACCAATGTCAGCAAGCCACCCCGGGGTGGATTTCCCTCCCCCACCATTAGTCTTACCTTCCAGTTCCAGCTCTACTCAAGGTAAGGTTTGCGCTTGGTCAAAGGGTGGGGACCAGTGGGTGGGTAGGCCATGTGAGCGGTGCAGCCTTGTGTTCCTGTGCAGCCTAGATTAATTGCTTTAGGGGGGTAACATTTCTCTGTGGACCACCAAAATTTTCTCATGGACCACCAGTGGTCCCCAGCCCACTGGTTGGTGACCACTAGTTACACTATCCTCACCTAGTTTCTTTTGCAACAAATCTATTTGTGCACAACACAATAAGAGAGTTTCTTCATGGGCACACTACAAAGCTTGATGCTGACTCGGAACCAAGAAAAAAGTGTCCAGGAAAGCATTTTGCCAAGAATTCAACAAGATATAGCATAAGTATTTTTTATCAACTAAACTGAAAAATGGCATTTATAAACTGGAAATAAAGGGTTTTTAGGATCTGTGAAATTAGAGATCTGGACAATTGAACCAATTGCTAGTAAGTTACTGTTGCTATTGTGTTAATCTTCTGACCTGGTGAGAATTGGTAAAATTTCTATCTGTACATTTATTTCTGAGGAAGCTTTATATAAAATAATGTTCCCTAACAATTTATAAATTAAGGAAAATCTTTTTTTTTAAGAAAAAAAGAACTTTTACTTGGAAAGTTTATTATTAAAAAAAAAGACAGATCATGTACATTCCAAATCAACAAAATCAACTTATTAAATATATCTGTATTGTTTCTATAGGCTTTGCAATAATTGCTTAAGCTAGCTTTTGTCCATTTAATGAGCAGAAGAGCTATTCCAGGTGCATCAAGTTGTATCCTTACAGCCACTGGGGGCAAACAATTTTGTCAGCATGGTGATGACAGATATAAAATACACTTCAGGACTGATGCCAAGAAAATTGTATGAATGTGTCCATAAAATCACTAGATATTAAGCTAAACTCATTCATCATTAAAAAGCTGTTTACATGTCCAGTAGGACACTTGTAATGTGATTCATTACATCTACATCTTACTCTTGTGTAATAACGAGGTCTTGTAAGAAAGTGGTCGACCCATATGTAGGGTCACAATATTGCCTGCCTTGAGATTTCTACTCAGTAGGCTGATTTAAAGTGAGCTTGGAAGAGGGACAAATTTTATGTCCCAGAGAAACTGCAGGTCCTACAGCACAGCCATGACACTAAGCAAGTCAAGTAAACTTCGGAACCCAATGGTGGTGGCCCATCCAAAGGCATCACCTGTTCAACCTTCTCTGGCTGCTCCTTTGGACAGGCCACCACCATTTGGGTTTTGAAGCCTACTTGGCTTACAGTCTGGGTTTCCTTTGCACTGTCATTGCCACCAGTTCTCCTTTTCATTCCATGCATGACATCTTCTCCTGGATCTTCACAACATTCCCAGAGGCATCGGGTGGGTTGTAGGAACCCAGGATTCCCTCGTTAGAATATTGGTAGATCTGGTTTTATGTGGTGGTGGGATTCAAATTGGTTTACCACCAGTTTGGTGTGCATGTCTTAGTGGGCGTGCTATGTCCATACATGCACACTTTGTGCACATGCAGAGGCTTTCCTACTGACCTTCTCATGCACTCCTCCACTATCCTTATCTCTTCAACAGCTGAAGCATGGTAATCCGCTATTCCGTGTAATGCAGCTGAGTGTGAAAAGCAAGAAACAAAGGTCAGTATCAATCCAGGATAGGCATATGGGCCCAGCAGCTGATCATCAGAGTGAACTGGTTTGCTCCCAGATGATCTTTGGAGGTACAGGTTTGGCTGAACCGGTAGAATCCCACCTCTGGTTTAATGTCAGGGTTCTGACTGGTGAACCCAACCAAAGCAAGCATGATCAAGATGATCCAATCTCTTTAGGAAAAACTTCATTGAGTGCATCATTTTGGCACATTTGAAGGCAAAACCAGATCTAGATCTTTCCCACACTAATTCCGATAATTAAAGTTCAAATTCTTCCAACCCCTGATTAGAGCAGGTCATACTGTTCAATGCAGTCTCCAGATATTTAAAGTGGCTTATATCAAAGGGAATTCAGATCATAACTCTGAATTATAACCAAATATTATGGTTTGAACCAAATATTATGATTTATGTAACCAATACATTTTTTTTGAGTGATGTTATTTTAAGTCCGGTTGAGCTTTTCAATGACATGCTCATTTTGGTCATGATTCACTTTTACTAGACTCCAAAATGATCAGCCTTCCTATGCTGGATTCAGCAGGATATCACAGCTTAATTCCACTCACAGGTTTGACTAGGTTTGACCCAGACATGTGATTCATCTAGAATAGAATCCTTAAGAAGAATAAATAAACAAGAATAAAATATCAGTTTAACAATCAGGAACTTACAGCCATTAAAAAGATATAAACAGTTTTTATAGCCTTGTGATTTAAACCCATAAATTATTTCTTAACATACTAACCATGGAGCTTGGCTTGCAGTTGTACAATTGATGTAGACTTGCACAATTGTCTTCTTTGTCTTGAGAAGTTTTGCTTCCCCTCTTCTTTCTTCAATTTTTATACAGGGTGTGGTATCTCCCACATAGGCTGTTCATCAATAGATTATTTCATATTCTTTTTTGCTTTTGTGTTTACATCAACCAGCCTAAATTTCTCCAGACCCCAAACTAGAGATTTAAAAGCTAAAAACAGCCCACAATAGCATGATAACCGCATTCAAACATGTGTTTCCGAAGATCCAAGGTGGGTCTAATTTATGGTCTTAATTAGATCTCAAGGTGATTTCCTCATGACTTCATGACTACAGCTGGTAGCCTGTAGATTTCTCAAGGGTGTCTTTCCACTGAGGTCAGAGCTGTCTTAGAAAACCCTCACCTATGCAAGAGTGTTCACCAAGAAAACCTGGATCAGCAGTCCCATGCCCTCCAAAACACATTCATCAGAAAATGAATCTCTGTTTTGCTAGCGAGATATTTTGGATGACAAATTTCTGAGTAGCTGGAATATGAATCAAATGCCATTGCAAATTGTGTTTGCTTTCCTTAAGAGGTCAGGTCAATCAATATACTTTACCAAGGGTGTTATATTATCTGTAGAAGATGCAATTTGCTGTTTAGATAGTAATTGATATAGCAGATATGTTTAATACTCTTTAACTATGTCAATGAGTACAAACCAAACACCACTGAAACATTTTAACTTTGTTTCCACCAACTATGCAGAAATGTTGGTTTAAAACTTTTTACATAGTTTTGTCTGCCTTTTTTTTCAACCTGGTGTCCTACAGTGACAACACAACATAGTAGTTTTAGGAGGACACAAAGCATTGGGAGAAAACAGGTTGAGAAAACTTTCTTCCTACATGCCTACCAACTAATCTGGAAAGCAACACAAATCAAAGATTAGAAATTAAATTCCACAACGCTACCTGATTCTGATTTTTATAACTACATATAAAAACATATCATGACATTTGCATGTCTTTTTCAAGGTCTTCATTGCTGTTCTACCAAGTGCTGGCATCTATCTAGACTACTCATTATTGTCATTAAATCCATAAACATTTTTTTCGTAATTCTACATGTATCATATATTTTATGCAAAGGGTTTCTACAAAAGTTTAAAAGGGTATTTATGAAAGATGACACCACACAAGTCCCACTCAAAACAGGTCCCAGAGACAGAAGGATTTGTTCTGATAGATTTCAGCTGATGGCATCTCCAAAAATGAAGATCTCTAACAAGAGTTGTATCCGAGTAAAAAGAGATGGTGCCCAAGTAAACTACATAAAGTCATGATACTCAAGTGAAAATGTGACAATATTCTCTTTGTTTCAATTCTGGCTATTTTAATGAACACTTTGTCATTCTAGTACTTGACTTCTATGATATATATATATACATATATATCTGTTTTTTTAAGCTTTCACGGGTACTTACATGTGTGCTGTTTAGCTTCCTTTGGGTATTATCCCACGTCATTGTAGTGCTGTTAAAGTTTAGCAACGTTTCAGCAGAATCCCATCTGCCATCATCAGTTCTGTAAGGATGTGTCTCAACAGCTCGTGTTTCGAAATCGAGCTGGTCCATGTCTAGATGTGCTAGAACCTGGGTCTTTGTCACGTGGACATGGAGTTGATTTTGGTGTTTCTGGCTTTCTTTCTGTCTGTTTTGTCGCTTTGATGGGTGGCAACACTCTTTCTTGTAGTTTGGAGGCCTTCAGTGCAGCTTGGCTTCCAGTAAAGGACGGCTGCTATTTCATTAGCAAGCTAGGTCTTCACCCCCCCCCCCCCCCCCCCCCCCCTCTGGGTGCCTGTGGGGGGGTGTTGAGTGTAGGCATCAGAGGGGAGTCTGCTGTGCTCAGTGTGTTTGTCTGTTTTGTGGTGTGGAATCTTTCTATTTGAGAGTGCAGGTTTCCAAATGATTGACAAGTCTTGGGAATCATCTCTTCTTATCATGCTTTTCAAGGTCTTTTTTCAATCTCTATGGCTTCTCTGATATATCTTGGGAGCTTGGGTTTTGTTTTCTAATAAATGGGGCCCTAGGGTTTAGTGCCATTAGAGTTGATGTTGTGACCTGCTGGTTTTCATGTGTTGGACGATAGTGAGGAGGGTGTT
>BHFT01068150.1:0-29190 GCA_004320025.1 Laticauda laticaudata
TCTTCTCCCCCTCTCCTCCCCACCTCTCCCCTCCCTTTTCCTCCCTTCCCCACCTCTCCCTCTCTCTGGGTTTGAGACAAGTCACCTATCTGAAATGATATAGCTTCTGTCTGCTTGAGGCACGGGGGCTGGACTACAAGACCTCCCAAAGACTCTTCCAGCTATATTCCATTCATTTTTAGCATCTTGTGGGAATGCGCGTGAGTTTTGGCTGAGTGGGTGTGCAACTTGGCACCTGTCCGGAGTTGAGGAGAGGGTACTCAGATAATCCTTGATTTATAACCGCAATCAAGCCCCAAATTTATGTTGCCAAAATGAGAAATCTCTGAAGTGAGTTTTATCCCATTTTACAATTTGCCTTGCCACATTAAGTGAATCGCAAGTTTGTAACTTGGTTATTAAGCGAATCTGGCTTCCCCATTGACTTGGTCACATAAGATGATCACATGACCCCGGGAGGCTGCAACCATCAAAATTCTTGTCTCAAGCATCTGAATGGAAATCACGCGACCATGGGAAATGCTGCAGCACTCATTAAGTGTGAAAAGTGGTCGTGTTACTTTTTTCAGGGCCATTGTAACTTCGAACCATCACTAAATGAACTGTGGATGACTTGTATTCTCCCCCAGGGTATTAACCCACTAGCAAACTACTAAGGGGCTTTTGCAAACAAGCCATGGTTTAGTTTTTATCAGAGCTAGTCTTTCTTAATCACATTGCCCTTTTGCTTGGTAAACCATGGTTAGAATTAGCAGTTGGCCCATGTCTTCTTTGACGCTTGTCATTAAAAGCTAAAGAGGCCGATTACAAACCTTCCACTTATGGGAAGGGTTGGTGCAATTGTGGATGTGTAAGTGCGAAAAAGAATTTTGCAAGTCCACCTATTACTGGTGGAAAAATAATGTAGCATTTTGCACAGCAAAAATCCAGAAGTAAAAAGTAAAAAGTCTGTTCATTAACATGTTAAAAACATAAAACTGCACAATTTAATTCAGTAAGTGCATCCCCCCCCTCTTATTATGGGATGTTCAGTCTAAATTGTGTTTGATACTGGGAACAAACGATGAAATCTCAGGACATTCTGACGTGTATATGTAATATATGGTATACCAGCACTGTGGTTCTCAACTTACAACCATTAGTTTAGTGACAGTTCAAAGTTACAGTGGCACTGAAAAAAAAAGTGACTTGAGCATTTTTCACTGATGACTGTTGCAGCATCCCCAAGGTTACATGATCAAAATCCAGGAATTTGGCCACTGACTCGTATATATGATGGTTGCAGTGTCCCATGAGCTTGCAATCACCTTTTGAAAAACAAAGTCAACGGGGAAGCCAGATTCATCTAAAAATCATGTTACCAAGTTAAGGTCTGCAGCGATTTCATTTGTCAACTATGGGTGGCAAAGGCTGTAAAATGAGTAAAAATTCCCTTAAGGCTAGGTCACACTGGCCGACGGATGCAAAACGTATGCAAAAAGGACAGCAGACGAGCAAAATTTTGGGGGTGGCTCCATCCATTGTTATCTGCTCTCAAAAGTGCCCCAAATTTGCATAAACGGAAAACAATGGAAAGGAATGGACGTGGGTAGTATGTTGCGAGGATGTTAAACGGATGTTCGTAGGAAGCCTAGCGGATGGAAGCAGATGGAAGCAGATGACACATCCACAGGGCTTCCGGGGGAGAATAACAAAACGGATGCGTAGCGGAAGGAGCGGATGCATAGCGGATGACGCGGATGCATCACGGACACCTATAGGATGTGTAGCGGATGCAAAGCTTTCACTGCGCATGCGGGGAGGATGAATTGCATCAGCTCCGCAGATATAAAAGGATGCAGCTCGCAGTCAGCATTCAGAGGAAAGACCTGCTGCCAGAGACATCTTGAAAGAACACCATGGTTCGTCAGTCAGGGAAGAAGAGAAAGCCTGTTGCACTCCTGCCAGGCCCTGGCAAGAAGGATAGAACACCATCCCACCCCTGGCGCTGATCTGAAGCTGTCTGTGCTTCTCCTGCTGGTGCTTCTCCTGCTGGTGGCTTCTCCTGCTGGTGCTGCTGGTGCTTCTCCTGCTGGGGGTGCAGGTGGTGCTTCTCCTGTGGTGCTGGTGCTGGTGCTGCTTCTCCCTGGGCTGGGTGCTTCTCCTGCTGCTGCTGTTGCTGCTGTTGTGTGGTGCTGTTGCTGCTGCTGTGGTGACCAGCCCAAGGCCCTCAAAGCCTTGGTCTGAGAGCCCTGAGCCCTACCAAAGGGAGGAAACAGGCAGAAGGCCGAGAGAAAGGGAGAGAGGTAGACAGTACTCCATTCTCGAGGACCATAGAGGAGGTGGTGGAATGCTGAGGAGAGTGAGTGTCTGTGGAGAGGGTGCCCACAGAGTTTATCGTGACACCCAAGAGAAAGCAGCAGCGTGGAGAGACAAGCAGGAGATCTGGGCTACCTTCAGATGTACTCCTGGGATGGTGGAAGCACATGCATACCTGGTATGGAAGCTGCCACCTGAAGGAAATCTGGCCAGCTGCTGCCAAGCTCACTGACCGAGAGATGTATGGCCAAGTGCAGCTTCCTGGAGGGTGAGGTCCGCCACTGAGGAGCAGACCCCTCTGTCAACCTCTCTCTCAGACAGCCCACAGCCACTCCTCTTCCAGCCAGGAGACAGCTACCGTGTCCAGGCAGGTGTCTTTGGAGGCCCCACGGCAGAGACCCCCCCCGAGGCCTGCACTCCCCAGCCAGAGGACGAAGTGGGATCCCTGGCAATGATGCACAGTCAGAGCCACGCCCAGCTCCACCTGCACGAGCAAGTCGAGGCAAGCGTAGAACTACGGGGCATCAGATGGCCTACACTGTCCTCTTTGCCAATCAGTGCACAATTAAAACCACGAACGTACTCTATTCTACTCATAGCTGGTCCACAGAACTACCATCCTTTGAACCGCAATTCCTGTTCACATCACATGATGTGATCCGCAGACCTCAGGATATCCTCCCGAGGCTACCCAAAGTACCAGGTGATTGAAGGAGAAGATCACAGCACTGTGTGCACCACCCTCCAGTAGCCCGATAGCTGAACACTGCTCCACCCAGTCCAGGAAAACTGCTTCCTCGACCCCAGGCAATGGTCACAGCCCGTTCAACGGCTATTCAAACATCCCCTCACTACCAAGGCTCGAGTACCAGGACTTCCCACAGGCAGAGGCACTTCTTCCAGTTCCAGGCCGCAGGTGACATCGCACGCCACAGACGCCTCACCTCACCCCAGCTGCAGGCGACCAGACAGCCCACTATCGACTCCTCCTTCCTCCACCCCACAGCCAAAGCCCCTCAAACAGAAAAATCTGTCCTCAGTACTGTGCTGACATCCCAGGTCTGAGGGAGAGGGCCTTCAACCTCACTGGCGACTGAGTCAGTCTCTGGAGAGCTTCCTGATAACAAACCATTGTACTCGGGCCTAGACCCAATGCTACCTTTCAGACCAGGCACTCCAGCCACAGCCACCTCAACAGTCCCTTGCCTGCTCCGGACAGTCTGAGATCCATGGACAATGCCCTCTAGAGTATTGAGAATATTGCCACAGCGATGTTGTGTACTGTTCACTTAATACTGCTTAGTAGACCCACTTTACTTGGTCTCATTTTCTGCTTTTTAATAAAATGTCATACAGTTTACCTAACGACAGTTATCTTCACATACTTAGGTTATTCTTTGGTTATTTTAATTTACTTAAATAAAGGTGATGGTGAAAACTCACAAAGGGTTAAGCTTTGCATCGTTGTGGGATTAGGAAAAGGATAGGTTGTGGCGATGTGCTAAGAAGCTGTGGGAAAGGTAAGAAGTTGTGGATGGGTCAAGGATAGCTGTGGGATAGGTAAGGATAGTTGTGGGATTTGAGATAAACCATCCAATGCACAAACATAGATGGACTGTATGGTCCACCCGCCAGCTGCCCACATATGCCTTTTTTATCAGGTAACAAATTTACCTTCACTGCCATCAACATGTTCAACATAAACACAACTTTGTACGTAATGCCCTCGTATCACATTGTGGGCCACTCAAACATCACAACATGGCACAGATATCTCATTTCCAGTGTTATTTTGAGATAGCCTCGGAATCCCGGTTCTAAGCATTACCAAGTCTCTGTTCTTGCCACTCCACTGCTCCGCTGAGGGTGACCAGTGTGTTTTCGGAGCGTTGCGCCTACTTCTTCCCTTCACGTGAAGCTCTTGTATAGGGGCCTGTGTACATCACAGTGGGTCTATCGGTTTCTCGCTGTCTTTCCTAGTTCCCGAGCGCTCCACTGTCCCCATTCTTTGTTGACGAGTCCACATTAGCTTATCTGCAAAACACTGGCGGGTAGCGGGTGCGCATGGAGGATTGTGCAGGTATGCAGCAAGCTTCATCGATGCTCCTCACGTCCCTGTGGTGATGCTGCAGGCTGGGTGAGAAGTTACTCTGGAACCGTTGGCTAGATGCCAAAAGGCGTTTCCACCACCGTCTTGGCCTGCGGGACGCCTGTAGTTGAAGATCCTCTTCTTCACGAGGTGAGCATCGTGGAAGTGTAGGGCTTCATGCAGGTAGTTCTGAGGAGAAGGCGTCAGTTCTCCACACGATGAAGTAGCGGATATCTTGTGTGTCGTTGGTAGGGGGTCTGGAGGTCTGGGAAACCCACATTGATGAGTTGCATTCCAGCCAATCACTTGAGTGCACTGGGGTTGTATATCTGCGCATCTGAAGCTTACCCGTTGCCTGAAGCATCGAGCGTCATTGAACTTGTAGTCAGCATCAACCCGTCCCCCCCCGGCAAAGAGGATGATGCTGAAGAAAGGCCCTTTATAGTTTGAGACATAATTGGACCCCTGAGTTGGCTGGCACCTTTGCAGGTCGGCCATGTGCTTCCCATCTATGGCTCCAACGTTAGCCCTCAACTCGTGTGTCTGTGGGAAAGTTCCACCTCTGATGACCATGTCCTCTGCAACCTTTCCTACCAGCCTTCAGTGATGGGACACTGAGGGCTCTTCCAAGGTAATTTCTTCGCATGAGCCTGCACCACTTCTCGACCAAATTTGTGATGGTGTTGTGTGGCACCCTCCACACATACTAGCCATGTTCGTGTATGTGGTTCCAGAGGCCAGGTGGCGCAGTCAGTGCCACCTTCAGTCCAGTGCTCCAGGCTGGGACGGAATTTGGTGCTTGGCTTGGTCAACCTGGGTCCAGAGACACTCAAACTTCATCAAACATGGAATGGCTGGCATTCTCATGAAGTGCTGGAATGCGCAGAGGGCCTCATTCCTTCAGCTCCATCATCAATGGTCATAGAGTCCAAACTCCACTCTTCTCCCGATCTATTCTTCGACCCAGACAGCTCTTGACGTCTCCTTCTGTCTCCTTGCATAAGAAAAGTGAACAGTCTGAAACAGGGCTTGGTTCATGGTTGTTAATGATCGCAAGCTATCCATAAGGGTGTGCGATGATCCATTGGTGAGATAATGGATGAAGTGGAAGAGCAGACAAGGGTGAAGAGGTCTGTACTACCACGAGGTGCTGTGACTCATACTGAGAATCCAGGTGATTTCCTCCCCTTTTTATAGGAAATATCGGTTTGCGCTAGATGTCCTTCCAGCATTACTCTAGGCATACAGGAATTCCTTAAATATCAAGATACGTCCCATATACAAACATTTTGATCCGTTTTAATTCTTTTTATACGAGATGGATCCGCTTACATCCGTTCTATTTCGATGTACTAACGCTGTGTGGGACGGTTCCATGTACCTTTGCTTCCTCCTCTTCCCCTTAGCTGCAGCGGATGTGATGGGGATGTCTCAGAGGATGCCGAGGGATACGGGACGTGTAAACAGATACAATGGATGTTAGCTGTTTGTTGCTTGTAGTGTTGTGGATGTAGATCCTATGCGGCGGAAAGTTCATCCACTCAAAAAGTTTTGTGGCAGTCAAAACTTTTGAGCGAATAATAGCAGTAGACGGATGTTTGACGGATAGAGCGTATGAAAGACGTACGCAGTGAGTACACAATGGATGCATCGCGTTTTCCTCTTTGCATCCGTTGGTGCAGTGGAACATGGGCTTTAACTGCCTTGCTCAGCCACAGAAATTTGGGGCTCCGCTTATCCGCAGGCCTGCTCGATTTGGACTTGACTCCTGAGCATATCTCAATTCTGAAATGTCTTTGAATAACTCTTTTAATTCTGCACAGAAATCAGTTCTTGAATCCCAGTTTCTCCTCTTGGGGTAATTATTGGCTCGAATGGGGCATCTGGCAAAATGAATTCAATGCTGGGCCAGGCCGAAGGTGCAATAGAACTGGCTAAGGCTGAGCATCTCTTTTGCAACCATATGGTGTTAAGAGTGATCCAAAAATTGACCTGGGTGGGTGGGCAGCATGGATTCCACCCCATCCTAGTCTTTTAGTTGATGGCGAAGTCCACCCAATTACTTCGTCATTTCTGCATACCTGGGAGCTCCTGTGGTTTTTCAAAAAATACTTCTATTCTCTAGCAACTGAAGAGCCTGCTTTATACTAGGGAAGAATCATGTTTTTCAGCCTGGCTGTTAATTAAAAAATGCTTCCTGAATTTTCGGTCTCTGCTTTAATTTGTAGGCGTCTTTTCATTAGGTTTGCAAGCCCCATTCAGCATTTCCTGTGGTAGACCAAACAAATTGGGAATGAAAGGAACATACTTGATAGAAGTAGCCATTTGTGTATGGAACGGCAGTGAATATCAGTGAATGGCAGAAATTTACTGTGGGTATCACAGCTTCTTTGTCCCCGCTTGGTGGGCTGCACAACGCAAACTTCTTCAACTTGTATGTTTGTGTGCTGCCTTTTAACATCCTACAGGAATGCTGGGTTGGCTTGTACATGTAATCAGTTTCCAATAAACCATAATTAGTTGGATAATGACAAACAAGGAGTCCCCTTCAACATGCTTAGCCATAAATAGCAATGGCAAAGCTCCTTAACACAAGCAAAAAAACTATTGTGGGCTTTTTGGGGTGTGCGAGTGGGACTTTTGAGTCTGTTGACTCCTGGTCGCTGCCTGGATTCGTCCCTGTAGCAAGATTTTTCAGAAGAGGTTTGCCGTTGCTTCCTTCCTAGGGCCCAGAGTGACTGGCCGAAGGTCACCCAACTCTGGCTTTGGGCTTAAGGCAGGACTGGAATACAATATCCTGGTTTCTAGACTGATAACCCCTACACCAAACTCTCTCTCTCTCTCTCTAATTTGTATGTCTGAGTGACTCAGCAATTTATATATTTGACGACGGCCTGACAATTTCCAATTGCAGTAATTTACGCTGTTTCAAAGAGGCAGATTTGATAGAGTGGGTGCAACTTTTGCCAAAGGATCACCTGAATTGTAGGTTTTTGTCCCTCACAAATTTTAAGCGTTTTGGTGGTTTGTGTGAGATGAAAGACATCCTAAATCCCGCCCGTAACTGGTTGCTGGTGGGCCCTCTCCAATTTCGTAGTAATTATACTGGATGAAAAGGCAGAAATAAAGTAGAAAGTAAACAATGGCTGACTTGCCCTGGCTGATCTCCTCCTACAGAAGGAGGATCAGTGCTGAGCCAGAACTGATTTCCATGTCCCAACCTCGACCGGCTGCTTTGACCTCGTGGGATTAACGAGTCAAATCTGTCAACCGAAAGAGCAGTTCTTAAGAAGATTGGATTGCTTTTCCAAACAGACCAGAAAGACTTCATCGGGAAGGTTGAGAAGAACACAAGAAATACAGTGTCAGGGCCGTGTTACATCAGCTTTGTTTCTTATAGGCCCAAATGGCGACCACAGCTAGTTCTCGACTTAAAAGCCATTTGCTTAGTGACTGAAGTTACAGCATTGAAAATAAGGGACTTAGGACCGGGTCCTCAGATTTGGGGCTGTCGCAGAATCCTTGTGTCATGTGATCAAAAGATCGGGCGCTTGACAACTGGCATGTATTTATGACAGTTGAGCTGGGATGGGAATTTGATCATTTGTCTCCTTCCCAGCCAGTTTCTGACTAGCGAAGTCAATGGGGGAAATTGGATTCAACTTCAATGGCAGCATGGTTCACTTAACGGCTAGTGATTCAATTAACAAATGTGGGCAGGGGAGAGATCATAAAATCAAATGCACAAAATCGAATGAAGCTCACATCATTAGGAGACTGAAGGCTAAAAACTTGTAAGGAATGGTTGGTGGAATTCGGTACATCTAAATTTGGTGAAAAGAAGGACTGGGGTGACATAGTAGCAATGTTCCAATATTTGAGGGACAACCACAAAGAAGAGGGAGTCAAACTATTCTCCAAAGCACATAGGGCAGGAGAAGCAATGGGTAGAAACTAATCAAGGAGAGAAACAACCTAGAACTAAGGAGGAATTTCCTAACAGTGAGAACTTGCCTCCAAAAGTTGTGGGTGTTCCATCTCTGGAAGTTTTTAAGAAAAGATTGAAGAGCTGCCACAAAGAAGAGGAAGTCAAGCTATTCTCCAGAGCACCTAAGGGAAGTTTTTAAGAAGAGATTGGGCAACCATTTATCTGAAATGTTACAGGGTTTCCTGCCTGAGAAGAGGGTTGGACTAGATATAAAATCTCCAAGATCCTTTCCAATTCTGTTATTATATTCTGTTCTGCATTCTATTGTATCCTAATTCTAATGCTCTGGCTGCTCTGCTGTATTATTCTACTCTACTGGATTCTATTCTATATTCTGATTTACATTTTATTCTATTCTGTTCTGTTCTAATTACTTTACATTCCTATTCTATTCTATTGGATTCTATCTATATTCTAATTTACGTTCTGTTCTGTTCTACTCTATTCACTCTATAACTACCTGGCTTAGTAAAGGAAATTCTGATCCCGATTTAAGTCCAGCTATGGAGATTTTTCAATAGTTGTGAGAAAATGCTCCTGTCACTTTTTTTCAGTGCTGTTGTAATTTTGAATGGTCATAAATCAAGGATTACCTGTATTCGTCTCTCCATTGGAATAGCAACAGAAGAACAGTAGCTACAATAAGTGGGATTTCCCTTTCAGTATGGAGAAAGCAAAAAGACTCCCACACAGCTCAACTGACGCATCAAAAATTCACCAAGAGTTTTTATTTTCCTCACACTGTTTTTTTAATTTGGAATTAGAAAAAAAAAATCCAGTCACTGTGTGACCTACAGAGTTTGCATATTTCCTTTGTCAAACCTAAGTTCCTTTTTTCCTCCTTCTCACGCCCCACCCCGTTGTTTCCCCCCACCACATTAAGGCCAATAGTGTCTTCTGATTTTTGTCCTATTTTTATTTCTCCCCAAAACCTTGCCTTCCTCAGAAGGAAAAAAAAAAAAGAAAGGAAAAACTGGGTTTTGTCGCTCCTCCAGGTTATTGTCATTTTTTCCTTTTCCTTTTTTTCATTTGTTACGTTGTGCCTTGTTGCACAGCCAGGGCAACCAGGATTGTTGGTGGCAAGAGAAGAGATGGAGCTAGGGAGGGGGTATTAACTCACACCTTCGCCTTTCTTACTTACACCCACGCACTCTCGTGTGGACACACACCCGAAAACACGTTCCAGCTTGAGAAATCAGTTTAAAACCTGGGAAGTACGATGAGGACTAGTCACCAAAAAAAGGGAGGTCGACAAGAACATCTGCCTCTTGGACCAACAGTTGCCTATTTCCCCTTGACACTGTTCAAAATGAGTAGATGGAAGACAAAGGGAAAGGGAAGAAAGGGGGAGCTGAGGGAAAGGAGATGAGAAATAGCTGAAAATGGAGGAAAAAGAGGGGAAAAAAAAACATTTTCGGACTCCAGAGAGGGGTCACCAATGTGAAAAGGGAGGAGGAGGTGGAGAAGGAAGGCTGCTGGTTGTCAAAGTTTCTAAGTGCTACCTGCTTCCAAAGTGGGCCTTTCACCCACAGCAAGCCAGAATCCCATTTCTAGATCTTCTCTCTCTCTTCTCTCTCTCCCGCCCTCCCCCCCTCGCTCTCTCTTTCACACACACACACACACACACACACACANCACACACACACACACACACACACACACACACACACACACACACACACTTTGCAAGAATGTTTCTTCTTGTTTTGGTCCTTCCCAGCTCCAAATTCACTAGCAGAGCAAAGCCAGGAAACAAGCTAAGCTGAAGCCGCTTCTGGCATCCGAAAGCAGAGCATGATGGTTGGATGAGCGAGGAATTGTACTCCAGAAAGTCTGAACCTCTCCCCCCACAAACCCTTCTCCTTCCAGCTCTTCCAGGAGATCTGGATGCATGGATCGTCCCACGTCCCCCTGAGAAGAGAAGGAACTGGACAAGAAAGATTCAGGACTTCTTTCACGGCTGAGAGGTGGAAGCAAGGGGGGGTCAAGCAAGGAGTTTAATGCCCTGAAATCTGGCAAGTGGAGTGGGGGGGGAACCCCGTTAGCTGCACAAGGCTCCTTGAACATAGGTGTGCTTAAAACCTGGCCTACTTTTGGCTCCACGAGAAGAAAGGAACAGGAGGGAGACTATGGCTTTTTTGATTGGTTAATGGTTTTGCACAGAGTCACGGGAGAGGAGGAAGAGGAGAGAGTCTCGGAGAGGAAGAGTGACGGCTGGCAGCAGGGAGCTGGTGGTGCCACAGAGGCTCCCCCCAGCCCACAAAGCTCTGCCTGGCGAGCCAGCCGTGGTGGTCCCTGGCAAAACTCAAAACTTCTTGGGGCCCCAAACTGATGCCTGCTTAGGGACCACGCCGGTGCCAAAAATAGGGAACTCTTCGGCGCTGCTCACATCTGGGGCCTGAAACAAAAGAGGACAGTTGAGTTCAGAGGGGGTGCTTTCCTTAGGCAGTCCCAAACAGAAGGATGTACAGGTAATACAGGTAGTCCTTGACTTACAACCGTTCTTTAGTGACTGTTCAAAGTTACGGCACCACCGAAAAAAGTGACTTATGACAGTTTTTCAGTTACCTTTCAAGCATCCCCACAATCATGCAATCAAAATTCAACTGGTTCATATTTATGAGACTTGTGGAGTCATTTCATCCCCTTTTGCGACTTTCTGACAATAGGGAAGCCAGATTCACTTAACAACCGGGTTAGTAACTTATTAAGCTCAGTGGTTCACTTAATCATGGAAGCAAGAATGGTTGTAATACGGGGCAAAACACACTTTACAAATGTCTCACTTAGCAACCAAATTTTGGGCTCCATTGTGGTCATAAGTTGAAGACTTCCTGTACCCTGGATGTCCTGCATGGAATAAGTTAGTTTAGCTAATGCAGTGCTAGTCCCCCCCCCTTTTTTTTTTTCAATTGTATCTAGTCTGGTCACTGATGGCAAGAAGTTGACAAAAATGAAAATTTCAGTTGCTGAGTTTATTTTTTCTTTCTTTTTTTCCTTCTTCCTTCCCCTCCCTCTCTCTTCCTTCCTCCATTCCCTCCTTTCCTTCCTTCTTTCCTCCTTCCTTCCTTCCTTCCTTCCTTCCTTCTAGATGGCAGCCTAAGAAAAGAAGCTCTCATGTGAATAAGGAATAAATAATGTGAAGGTTTATTCAGTAATAAAGTTAAGAAAACACGTTACACACCACGCAGGTAGTCCTTAACTTAGATGTGCAATTGAGCCCAAAATTTCTATTGCTAATGGAGACATTTGTTAAGTCAAATCTTCCCCATTTTACAGTCTTTCCTGCTGATGTTATTAAGCTAATCACCACACTTGAGAAGTTTAGTAACACGGTTGTTAAGGGAAACCTGGCTTCCC
Organism: Laticauda laticaudata; assembly: GCA_004320025.1. Taxonomy (NCBI): domain Eukaryota; kingdom Metazoa; phylum Chordata; class Lepidosauria; order Squamata; family Elapidae; genus Laticauda; species Laticauda laticaudata. The sequence continues at coordinate 11,736 of BHFT01068150.1, forward strand.
CTTTGACCTTGCCTGTCAGAAGGTCGCAAAAGGGATCCACAGCAACTGTCACAAATACAAGTCAGTTGCCAAGCGTCTGAATTTTGATCACGTGACCATGGTGATGTTGCAATGGTTCTAAAGTGTGAAAAATGGTCATAAGTTACCTTTGCACTGATATTGTAACTTTGAACACTCACTAAATGAATTGTTGTAAGTTTAGGATTATCTGTAGTTTTTTTTTCAAATTCACATTTCTCAAAATAATAACAACACAAGTTATGTAACCCATTTGCCTATCCTGGGTCTATTGGGAAGGACTCAACGGGTGCATGAAAATGCCAACTCCAGTCTAAACATCTGGCTACTGGGAGTCTAACCACTCATCATTGACAACTAGAGAGCTGAGTCCTCCAGCTCTTTATCAAAATCTGAAGCTGGTCAACTGGTCAAACGAAGTGAAGGAGGGACCACCGACGGTATTGAACCCAACCTTGTTCCCAGATGCATTCCAGGGGGCGTCACGCACTACGAATCCCTTGGCGGGACCCCGAGGTTCCTCTTCCAAGCGGGAGGGGGGTTTCATGTAAGCAGCCATGGTTTCCGTTTCCACCACATCCATCATCTGCAAGGAGACAGTGTCCATTAAGAAACTGTGGACAATAATTCCCAAATTTAGGTTGGCTTTTCCGTGAGATGGACAGCTATACAAATGATTAGATGGATGGATGGATGGATGGATGGACGGACGGACATTCAGACAGATGATAGAGAGCAAGGTAGAGACAGACAATAGATATATGATATACATAAGATTGCTAGATGATAAGCAAATATAGATAATAAATAGATAGATAATAGCTAGACAATTTAGAACTACAGCACCTATGGTCTGACCTAAGCTTAGTACACAAAATTGTCTGCTACAACAATCTACTTGTCAATGACTATTTCAGCTTCAACCACAATAACACATGGGCAAACAATAGATACAAACTCAAAGTAAACCGCTCCAAACTCTTATTGCAGAAAACGCAACTTCAGCAACAGAGTGGTCAATGCCTGGAACTCACTACCTGACTCTGTTGTCACATCCTCAATCCTCCAAAACTTTAACCTTAAACTGTCTACCGTAGACCACACCCCATTCCTAAGTGGTGTAAGGGGGTCTATAAGGGGGGCGTGCATAAGCACACTAGCATACCTACCATCCCTGTCCTACTGTTCCCATGTATTCGTACTCATTTATACTTATACCTATTTATTCTTATATGTTCATATTTATACTTGTTTCCTCATACATGCTTGACAAACTAAACAAATAAACTAACTAACTAAATAAAAATAAATAAATAGCTATTTAGGTGGGTGTGTTGGAGACAGAAAGACAATATTTGAGAAAAAGAGAGGAGTATGTGGGGGGAGAGAGAGAAACAGAAAGATAGGCTGATATTTTGGAATGGCAAAATCATGCCCGTTTCTGCCCTCTTAAGAGAAAATCAGCTCAGGATTTTTGCTCAAAGAAGAACCAGATAGATGCCTTTGGAGTCCACCATTAGAATCAGGCATACATCACAATTGTCACACTGGAGATTATGAGTCTGAGCACTTTGTAAACAACAAAACTTCAGATTGATTCATTTCAGTAATGACATGGTCATTTCATCACCTTGCCCTGCAGGCAATTGGCACGATATCTTTCCTGCCGCTGCTTGAAAAAGGTATTTGATGATATCCCAAGGTGCAAATAATAAGTTTCATGTTCTAAAGTATCTCATTTCTTTTGGGCACTGCATTCTGGGGATGCATGCCCAGAATATGTAATTACTACTCCACAATTAATTGGATTATTGAAGCCACCCACTGCCAAAGTTCTCACCATGTACTGAAGCATTAAACTCATGAAACAGGTTGGATCTATGCAACAGGCCAAACTGTTCCTAAAACCCAGCCAAGATTAAGATTAGCCAAGCTTACCCTTTTGATCAAATGCACCTGCTCAGGGGTTGTTGTGGAAACACAGTTAATGAATCTACCTGAAACTATAGATGGGTTATATGGTAATATTAACAGGAGGGATCCCCACCCTTGATGACTTACAATCTGTGGACTTCAACTCCCAAAATTCTTCAGCCAGCATAGAATTCTGGGAGTTAGAGTACACAAGTCATACAGTTTCCAAGTTTGGGTTACAATTTAAGGCATCCATAAAAAGAGGAGGTGGTCAAAGAACATAAGGAAGACTCAGAAGATGGGAAGGCAACCTCAAAGCCAAGTTACAGCAGCTGTAAATGGCAGTTGAGGCTGCAAGAAGTTCAAGAACCAAAATTTCCTTGGACACCCAGAGTAAAATAACCCAAAGTAGAGAATAGAATAACAGAGTTGGAAGGGACCTTGGAGGTCTTCTAGTCCAACCCCCTGGCTCAGGCAAGAAACCCTATACCATTTCAAATGATTGTCCAATGTCTTCTTTAAAACTTCCAGTATTAGAACATTTACAACTTCTGGAGGCAAGTTGTTCCACTGATTAATTGTTCTAATTGTTCGGAATTTTTTCCTTAGTTCTAAGGTTGTTTTCTCTCCTTGATTAGTTTTTACCTATTGCTTCTTGTCCTGCCCTCAGATGCCTTGCAGAATAGCTTGACTCCCTGGCAGTCCCTGAGATATTGGAAGACTGCTATCATGTCACCCCTAGTCCTTCTTTTCATTAGACTAGACATACCCAATTCAAACAATCATTTTTATATGTTTTAGCCTCCAGTCCCTTAATTACCTTTGTTGCTCTTGTCTGCACTCTTTCCAGAGTCTCAACATTTTGTTTACATCGTGGTGACCAAAACTGGATGCGGTATTCCAAGTGTAGCCTTACCAAGGCATTATAAAGTGGTATTAACACTTCACATGATCTTGATTCTCTCCCTCTGTTTATGCAGCCTAGAACTGTGTTGGCTTTTATGGCAGCCGCAGCACACGACTGGCTCCTATTTAAATGGTTGTCCACTAGGACTCCAAGATCCCTCTCACAACTACTACTATTGAGTGAGGTACCACTTATGCTGTACCTGTGTATTTGATTTTTCTTGCCTAAATGTAGAACCTTACTTTTGTAAGATTTTGTAAGGAAATGGTAAAAGAGACAGTAAGGAAGCTGACCCATAATCATGAATGTAATTGTAACTTTCTAGTGGAATTGATTTCTTGGTTTGGCGTACACAGTGAGCCTGACACAAAAGCAGAGACCTCAGGAAAGGTTTTTCCTTGGAAAGGTGGTCTTGAAATTCTCCCTAGTGCAGGGGTCTCCAACCTTGGCAACTTTTAAGACTTGTGGATTTCAACTCCCAGAATTCCTCAGCCAAAGCTACCCTAGTGAATGAATAGCAACTGGGGAAATTCTGAAGCAGCAGAGCAAAATGATGCCCTTCCTTTGTTCTCTCTCTGTTCTTTCAATTAGCTTTTTCCCAGAGGTGGCATTCAGCCGGTTCTGACTGGTTCTGGAGAACCGGTAGTGGAAATTTTGAGTACTTCAGAGAATTGGCAAATCCCACCTCTGACTGGGCCCTGCCCCCATCTGTTCTCTGCCTCCCGAGTCCCAGCTGATCGGCTGGGTCTTCTTTTGTTGCCCTGCACAGGAGAACAGAGCTGGAAAGCAGGTTAGTGGGGTNTGCCCTGCACAGGAGAACAGAGCTGGAAAGCAGGTTAGTGGGGTGGGGAGGGAATGGGGATTTTGTAGTATCTTTCCTCTGCCACACCCATCCACCATGTCACGTCCACAGAACTGTTAATTAAAAAAAAATTAAATACCACCAATGCTTCCCCCTCACATACCCACATCCTAAAACCCCCCAAATTCCCTCTCACATATTCCTCTTCCAGGTTAAGCATGTGGTCGATGGCATCATCTACGTTTTCAGGCAGCCCTGTCACGGTGACTCTATCTGGGTCGCTGGCACCCGGCTGCGGGAAGCGGATATCCACCTGCCGAGAAGAAAAAGCTGTTTTGAAATAAGATAAGATCCCTACCTGATCTCAGCAGATCTCCAAAAGCTGACCAGGAAAATCCCAGAGCTTTAGACTGAACAGGAACATAAAATGTGAGCCAACCATATTTGTCCTGTGGCCCAAAAACAAACACACAAAGTTAAGCTCAACTCGAAGAAAATGTTACTTTCTAAGGAAAGCGAATTGATTTTTCCTTCCACTGATAAAGAGAAAAAACTAACTGGCTACCATTTCACTCAGACATCCTTGTGGTACAGGTAGTGCCACAATTGGGCACCAAATTTCTATTGCTAGTGAGACACTTGTTAAGTGATTTGCACCCAATTTCCCGACCTTTCCTGCCATTGTTGTTAAATGAATCACTGCTGTTAGAAAGTTAGAAACATGGGCCGCAAGGTAAACCTGGCCTCCCCCATTGACTTTGCTTGTCAGAAGGTGGCAAAAAGGGGCACTGCGACCATCATAAGTCGAAGTCAGTTGCCAAACATCTGAATTTCAATCACACGACCACGAGGATGCTGCAATGGTTGTTAAGTGTGAAAAATGGTCATAAATCATTTCTTCCCATAGACACTGTAACTGTGAATGATCACTAAATCAGCACTGTCTTTTAACGACCCCATAATCCCTTGTGGGATGGAATCTGGGCAAATGAATGGAGCTAGCAGAATGTTTTAATGACCGGATGCCCTTCCTGTTGCCAATGCGGAATCTGTTCAGCAGATATATTCTCATTGTTCCCAGAGAGAGAAATATCTGCCTCTGCCTAAGATCGAACTCACATCCTCCTGATTGTGAGGCAAGAGCCCCATCTCTAGGCCACCACACCACTTTGAATGGTCACAAAATGAACTGTTGTTAAGATGAGGACTACCTGTAGTAGATGGGGCACTAATGGCTTTGGGGCTTCTTTCCCAGAATTCCCTGGGAGGGGAAAGTCCCTGCTGTGTCTCCCACCTGGCTCTAAGCCTGACCCCCTACCCGGAATTCTTCCATGAGTTTGCGGATGGCTTTGCCTCTCCCACCGATGATGCGGGCGTGGACTCTGTGATCCAGGCGGACATCTTCGCTGACCATCTCCTCAAGATCGGCTACAATTTTCAAGATGGCATCTCGGGCAGCCTCAGTGTTTTTCTCATAGCCGGTGATTGTGATGAGTTCCTTAAAGGAGGCAGGGCGGGCATGAAAGGACAGCAGAAAAGAGAAATAGTTTAGATAATTGACATCAACCCTCGGCCGCTGCCCGCGTTTTACCGTTATGTATTTTATATTGATCAGGTTTGGAAACTGAGCAGCCCCATTTGGGGTTAACTGTCCGGCAAGGGGGCTTTCGATGGGAAACGTGGCTCGCCTCCCCATTGGCCCGCCAGCTAAGTATTTCTCAGCCAAACCTCCTGCCTTTGGGGTCACATACTCAAAGGGGGAGAGAGACCCCTACCAGATGTTCGTCCCCTTTGTCGGGGAACTGGACAGTGACATCGTGGTCCTTACGGATCTGGGAAATGACCGCCCCTTTTTTGCCGATGATCTTGGGATGGTACTTGGACTCCACGCTGACTGTCAGCTTGAACCCGCGCAGGGCCTAGGGAGAAGAGAACATCGGCAGGTTTAGGGGAGGGGAGGCAGCTGGAGACACCCTGACATTTTTTCGGGGAGGAGACACACAGGGCAAGTTCTGCCTCAACGTACCTGATCTTTTTTGGTAACTGTAGAGATATTTTTGTAAATATATTTCATGTTCGGTACGGAGGAAATCAGAAGCAGCTTCTACTTGTGTTTATTCTTTCAGGCTGTGCTTTCTTTCCTTCTTTCTTCTACCCTTCCTCACTTCTTCCTTCCCTCCTCCCTTTCCTCCTTGTCTTCCTTCCTCCTTCCTGCCTTTTCTCCCTCATTTCTTCCTTCCTTCCCTCCTCACTTCCTCTATTCCTCCTCATGCCATCCTTCTTTCCTCCCTCATTTCTTCCTTCCCTTCCTCCCTCTTTCTTCCCTCCTCTTTCCTCCCTCCCTTCCTCTACCACCTTCCTTCCTCCATCATTTTTTCTTCCTTCCTTCCTTCCTCCCCCCTCCTTTTCTTCCTTCCCCCCTCTTCCCCCATTCTTCCTTTCCTCCCTCCCTCCACTTGGTATTATTTTGTGTTTGTGGGGTTTTTTTTTTGTTCCTTAAAACTTTTTTCTTTTAAAGGGGAAGTACCCGATCTTCTTGTTCAGCCTGCAGCTCTTTGACCCTGTCCAGGAGGCCAGCCTTGGCTCGCTCCACGTTGGGCACTAGCCCGGTGACCTTGATGATATCGGACTGCTGCTCGGGCTGCGGCACTGAGATGGTCACCTACAGAAAGGAAAACTGTCATGTTTAAAAAAAATGAACAGAGGGCTGGTGAAATCCATTTCATAGGAGATGTTGTCGCCTTTTAGCGTTATATCTGCTGCAGAACAAAGTGGGAAGTGTTAATCAAGATTTTTGGAAATCCTACTTTCAAAATTCAGAATTTCCGCCCCCCTCCAAATTTCTGCTTCTCCAAACAGAAATGAGTAGAGCCAAGAACGTACCAAGTTAGAACTTAACACCGACTGGAGGTTTGCAAGCTGGATCGTCTCCCCCTACCTCGTATTCCTCCATCATCTTCCGAATGCCCGCTCCCTTTTGCCGAATGATGTAGCGATGCAGATCAAAGGGAACGTCAACGTCCATGGTGATGGGTACCAGAGCCTGGGGAGAGAGCAGCATAGCAGAATGTGTACTTCTGACATCTTGGTAGTACAGGGAGTCTTTGACTTATGACCATGACTGAGCCCAAAATTTCCATTGCTAAGGAAAACCATTATTAAGTGAGTTTGGCTCCACTCAATGATCTTTCTTGCCATAGTTGTTAAAGAGATTTACTGCAGTTGTTAAGTTGGCTCTTAAGTCCCCCAAAGATGCTTTTTTTCCAAGAGAAATCTGGGCGCCTTTTTTTTGGCAGAGAGGACCAGAGAGGTTTGAAAGAGGCCATCTGTGTCAAAATTGAACTCCTCTTTCAATGGAGAAGAAGGGTTTTGCATCACTCAGGTGACCCTGAGGACACAGGTAAACCTCCAGGCCTCAGTGGCTCTCTAAAAGGATACAAATGACCAGCAGTCTGCCAGGAGTATAAATCCTTCCATTCCCCCACTATCAAGTCAGAACTGAAGAAACTTCTATTTGATAAGTGAAATGTCTTCAAATAAAAAACAGAAAGTCTAGGTGCCTCTCTAAAAAAAACACCTTTGGGACAACCACATTGGATGATTTGAGCATTTCCATAGACATGGCTTTGAAGTAAATCTGGCTTCCTGACTGATTTTGCTGGTCAGAAGGTTGCAAAAGGAGATCACATGGCCCCAGGATATCACTGGGGATTTTTAAGAAGAGACTGGACAATCACCTGTCTGAAATGGTATAGGGTCTCCTGCTTGAGCAGGGGGCTGGACTAGAAGACCTCCAGGGTCCCTTCCAGCTCTATTCTGACTGATTGATTCATGCAACCATCACAAGTATATGCCGATTGGCAAGTTCATATTTATGACAGTTGCAGTCTCCCGGGATCTGGTAACACCTATTACGACCTTCTGATCAGCAAAATCAATGGAGAAGCCAGATTCACTTAACAACCGTGTTACTATGAGCCATGATGGCACATGGCTAGAATGCAGTATTGCAAGCTATTTCTGCTGATTGACTGCAGTTCAGCAGTTCAATTCTCATCAGGCTGAAAGTGCTTTCTATATTATAACTTAAAAACTGGAAGTTAATTCTCGAATTGGAATTCCTAAATAGCTTCTCAGAATTCCAAACACCTCAGGAAGAAACTTTGAAACAGATTAAGAATGACTATAACAAGAAATGTTTTAATTGTTTCATTTTAGGGGCCTCTTATATATGTTTTTCCTTTTAGTTTTTTGTTTCTTATAGCACATAATTTTTGTATTTGTTATTCTTAATTTTTTTTAAATACTACTTGGTATGCAGTTTAAATATGGCATAAAAATAATTCCCAATACATGAAATTCTGTTTGTTAAACTAATTCTTGCTGTTAAATTAATGTCCACATTTATTAATTGGCTTTTTTGGGTATGTCCACATATATACCAACTATAGTTTAACCATTGCTCAGCCTTCCATCCTTCCAAGGTCAGTAAAATGAGGACCCAGACTATTGGGGGCAACAGGCTAACTCTGTAAACCCCTTAGAGAGGGCACTAGTAAAGCACTGTGAAGTGATATATAAGTCTAAGTGCTATTGCTATAAGTCATTTTTTCCAGTGCCACTGTAACTTCAAACGGTCACTAAACAAATAGTTGTAAATTGAGGATGACCTGTATAATTTTTACTTAATAGTGAAATATTTCTCTTGTTTGGTAGCTCTAGCACGTGGGTGTCAAACTTGCAGCCCATAGGCTGGCTGTGTCATGTGCTGGCCCCACTCCCACCCAGTTCAGTGCAAAAAAGTCCCAATACGTCAATGGACAACACCGTGACACCATGAGTTTGACACCCCCGCTCTAGCAGGTAACTGGCTGTAAGTCCAATTTGGTTTAGGTTACCCAGCAGAGCACAGAACATAAGGCCAATGTAACATCCTGCTAAATACTAGCCAGATTCTTTCTTGGGTTAAAAACAGGTTGGGAAACCAATGAGGTCCCCTGTACAGGTCGATAAGGTTAAAGAGAAGACCCTTTTCCTTAACCAAGTAGGAAGGCAAGATCCTAACCAGCAGAGCAGCCCGGGCAGCCTCGCACTTCTCCTTGCGTCCGGAAATGAGGATGATGTCACATTTGCGAGGACTCATGTCCAGTTCGGGGATTATGTCACCATTTTCCTGAGACTGTGCTTCTGAACCTGCTTGCGAGAAGAAAAAATAAATTAAAATTAAAAAAAATCTTAAAAAAAAGTTTTTTGCTGAAAACCTGGGGGGGNGGAGAGGAAGTTGAAAATTACATTGCCCACATCATCCCACCCACCTGAATTGTCATCTCGCTCCGGAAACTTGATGAAGACATTGTGATCCCGAGTGATTTGTTGCACCTTGTAACCTTTCGCCCCCATGACGACCCGATGGTAGCACTGAGGGATAATGCATTCCAGGACCACCTGGGCCTCCTGGGAAAGGTGAGAAATCAAAGCCCATGCGCTGATTTATTTATTTATTAGATTTTTATCTCATCTTTATTACTTTGTAAGAAACTAAAGGCGGCAAATGTTACATACAGATATGCCTTGTCTTACAACAGCTCATTCAGGGATTGTTCCAAATTATAACAGCACTGCTTGCTCAGCGTCCTGCAGTATTGTCTAGGATGCTACATGTCCTCTTCACAATCCGTTTTCCTTGTTGCCTTCTGGGAGGAGGCTTCGCGGTATCCGAAGCAGAACATCCAGATTCATTAACAGCTTTGTTCCCTCTAGTATCAACCTTGTGAACTCTCAACTTTCCTCTTTCCGCTATGTATTAAAAATGGATAGTGATTATGTATATATGTGTGGGTGGGGAGTGTGGGGGGATGTCAATACAGTATTTATGTATATGTGTGTGTATACAGTACAAGTACAGTATATTGTACAGTATATTTCCATCTCTGTATACAGTACATATATATATGTGCAGTAAATGTATAAACACACACACACACTGTACAGCATATCTATATCTCTATCTATCTGTATGTCTAGCTGCCTACTGTACAGTCTGTATACACATACACACACATTCTTTTGAGAGTGGGCAGCAGAATTTCATTTTTAATATGTGCCCATGTGCTCATGGTAAAAAAAATAAAAGTTATCATTTCTATCTTAAGATGCTGTGAGCTCTAGGAATTTGTTCATTAAATGGGAGAGACTGAGAGACATTCTCGGTCAGCAGATTCATGGTATAAGGATGGGAAAAGTGCTTTTTGTAAGATGACTCACACTCTGGTCCACCTGAGAGTCACTTTTAACGCCCACTGCAATCCAGACATGAGAACATGACCTACCAGGTCACCGATGATCTCCAAGATGCGCTTCTTGGCGGCCTCCACGCAATCCTTGGCTCCCTTGAGCATCACGTAATCACTCTGGACACCTGTCCGGGGGAAACTCACAGTGACCCCACCGTACTCTTCTGCAATCTCCCGCAGCACATGTCCCCGACGGGCCACAAAATGGCGGTGGTACTTGGGATCCACCACCATCGAGTCTTCAATGACATTATCCTAGAGTAGCGGGTGGGGAACAGAAGGAGTCACTAAGCTTTCGTGCTTCTTAGAAAAGTTGTTTCTCCTCCACCTTTCACAATTCGATCGCATCTGGGAAGTGTATTTGGCCCGGTAAAACCATTAGCGGCAATATTGTGAATGGCAAAAATTTAAATAATTTTTATTTATTTATCTACAATATATAAAAATGACTGTGTGTGTTTGTGTGTTTGTGTGTATGTGTCTGTTCCAGCAAAACTCTGGAATGCCTCAAGCAATTTCAACCAAACTTGGTACACAGATTACTTACTGTCTGGAAACAAATACTGTGGTGCTAAGACAGCCCAAACTTGTGTGTTCTGTTAAGATACAGCCTGTTGTGCCTTCAAAAGGGTTCTACCATACTGCCTTAAAATGGCTCCTACTGTATAGCACTGTAGAGTTGCTATGGTAACAACTTCACAGTACTCCACAACGGGGCTCTCTCTGGCAACGGGGAAAATCCAACATTAGAAATTATGTTTGTTCCAGGTTGCTGAAATCAGGGCTTTTTCTAATACAGGATTAGGATAAATAATGGCAATTCCAGGTTATCAGCTAGTTTTAAATAATTAAATAGAACTGTTAAATTGTCCCACAAAGAGTTGTCTTGCAGAGAGTTAGCTGTGGTGAGTTCTCCCATTGCAAGTTGGCTGTGGTGAATTGGCCATGGTGAGTTGGCTGCAGCGAGTTGGTTGCAGCAAATTGGGTGTGGCAAGTGTTTCCATTCCCACTCTGTTCCCAGAGGAATTCCTCTAAGGAATTCAGGGAGCTGAAGTCCACAAGTCTTAAAGTTGCTAACCATGGAGACCCCTGCCAAAGCTGTACGACCCGTACCAAGTTATGGATGAGACTCTCCAATTCTTGCTGGGCCTGCCGTACTGCACCCTCCTTCCCCATGATAGTGATAACATCTTGGTCCTTATCCTCAGGAGTGGGGAAGATGATCCGGGCACCAGTACGGTCCCTCACTTTGCGGATATTAGCACCTCCACGCCCAATCAGGAACTTGTGGTAATCTGGCTTAGCGTGCAGTTCCACCGAGTGACTGTTGATTTGCTGCAGGAAGAAAACAGGGGCACGCATCGGTTCTCCAAAAGGCTCAAGTAGGACAGGTGATTCTTGCCTTCCACCACCTGAAGTTATAACCGCACTGAAAAAAGTGAGTTATACAGTGGAACCTCCGGTGATGACCATAATCCATTCTGAGAATTCGATCGTCACCTGATTTGCTCGTCACTGGAAATGCATGCATGTAAAAACAAAAATGGCGTGGTGCAGAAGGGAAATCAACATGGATGGGCAAATCACTGCCCTTTGGTCTCCACCTGAGTACCTGTTCACAACCAGAGGTAAGAACTTTTGTTTGTCACCCAATTTGGTCATGAATGGAAGCGTTCCCAATCAGAGGTTCCACTGTATCTGATGTTCACTCTTACATCATGGCACTATTCCCATGGTCGCACAGTCAAAATTTGGGTGCTTAGCATGTATTTTGCCAAGTTCTGGGCAAAACAGGAGATTCAGGCAGTTCAAGTGAGTGTAAATATTTACTGCAAGCTTAAGTGTTCTACAAGAATCTGAGCTACTAACTGCCAAGGTAAATTAGCAGGAGATAAGAAAGGCATTCAAGGTAGGCTGGACATAAATCCCTGGCAGGAGTGCAGGGACTCATGACTTAAAGATCCCTCCCTTAGGCTCAGCCTAGTCATCTCCTATATATTTATGACAACTGCAATGTCACAGGGTCAGGTGGTCGCCATTTGCTAGCTGACTTCTAACAGGCGAAGTCAGCAGGTAAAGCTGGATTCACTGAACTACCATGTGATTCACGGTCTGAAGTGATTTGCTTAACAGCCATGGCAAAAGAAATTGTAAAATCGGATGCAACTCACTTAACTGCCTTGCTTAGCAATGGAAATTCTGGTTCCACTTGTCATCATAAGTCGAGGACTGTATGTACTCAAGATAAAGTTCAGTTCTTAGTGCCAATATTTGTTTCTTCATGTATTGCACATATGGAAAATGGAGTCTGTATTCCAAAATATCACTTAGCTACCTATTCCTAGCCTTGAATAGAATTAAAATTTTCTACATGTAGGTGATCTGCGCTCCAATTCCAGGTTCTTTTTTATAAGGAAAAACACAAGACAATGTTTAAGTAGAAAAAAAATAAGGTGTACTTAGAAAGAAGAGCTAAATCTTTATATCTTTGTCCAGAACGCTTCAGAAAAAAATGCAGATTTAATGTTGACTACCAGAAAGGACAGAGTCCTGCAAATATTAATTAAAACCTGAAGTTGAGTGTGGCAATGAAAGAGTTAAGGGCATGAGAGCTAAGGAGAAAAATTCTATGGTAGGGATGGGCAACTATGGTAACTTTACAATTTGTGGACTTCAACTCCTAGAATTCCTGAGGCAGCTCTGCTGGGTCAGGAATTCTGGGAGTTGAAGTCCACAGGTTGTAAAGTTGCCACAGTTCCCCAACCCGGCTTTATGGTGTCTCTCCTTTCCTTGATACCCTAAATACCTGATTATTTTCTGATTATACCTAATTAACAGTAATTGGTTAATGTTTAATTCAAGGCGAGTCCACATCCTTACTGTTCAGGCTCTTTAGAACTGTTCTTTCTTTGAGAAACTGAGATCAACCAACCAATGGAACCGCTTGCCTTCGGAAGTTGTAGGAGCTTCATAACTGGAGGCTTTCAAGAAGGGATTGGATTTGTCAGAAATGGTGTATGTTCTCTTGCTTAGGCAGATGGTTGGACTAGATGATCTACAAGGTCCCTTCCAACTCTGTTTATCTGTTAATCTGCTCCGCAAACCACCAAACTGGGGATGGACCTCTACTAACCACCTACTTTTTCCTCAGCAAGATGCAGCAACTGGCGCTTCGCTCTTTCCACCTCTTCCCCGGGGCCTCGGATGGTGACTTTCTCACTGCCTGAGCCTTCAGAAGGGAAATGAATGTGCACCCCACCGCATTCCTCCATGATTGAACGCACCAGCCGCCCCTTGGCTCCGATCAGCGAATTGTGCAGTTTGGCTGGGATGGAGATATCCATTTCCCTGATGTTAGCCTGAGGGCGAGAAGAGAAAAAGCTACAACATCCAAGTTCAAAACAAATAAACAATTTTGCCTCTGCACAATTCATCATGTCTGATTTCTCTTCTGACAGGAGAAAATATTGGTAGCTCAGCGTTAAGCTGTGAGATCCTTGGTACTTCTCTGAGTTTGGGAGGTTTTCTGAGTTGTTTCATTACCAAAGTAGGTAACATAATCAGTGTTCTGACATTCCCTAGTTTGATAATGAAACACCTGCAAGAAAACCACCAAGCTCAGAGAGCATCAAAGACCCCACAGATTTCTGTTCCTTATTCCAACAGGAGACAGATACCTTCCGGTGAGAGGCTCAGCAGTAAATGTAAGTAAAAAAAATAATAAAACGTTTGGGTTTAAAAATTCCCAAACAGAAAAAAAGGTGGAAGGATTCAAACGCTTTTATTTATCTTCCCGATTACCCATCTCCTTATCTTCTTATGACTATAACTTTGTTGCTTGCATCTTACAATTCATACCATTCACTTAGTGTGATTTATGTTGATTGCTTATTTAGTATCCATGATTATCATTAAATGTTATACCTAATGTGTTATGATGAATGTATTTTACAATATGTTAATGATATCACAATTGTTGTATGTACATTGAGAACTTACACACCGGAAACAAATTCCTTGTGTCTCTAATCAAACTTGGCCAATGAAGTATTCTATTCTATTCTATTCTATTCTATTCTATTCTATTCTATTCTATTCTTCTACTCTACTTTATTCTATAAGGTGCAAGCATAAGTTGATGTGGTACTAACAGTATTAAAAACAGGGATTCTCCAGGTTTAACAATTGGTTTGGTGATCACGCGATTTGCTGAAAACCTGAAATGAGGTAAAAGAGCGAATAAAGCTCTCTACACCAACCCTGACAATGTGTTAGTAGCACATTCAGAGTGCTGAAGAGGAGAAGGAGGAGAAAAATGATTCACACACCCACCAGCTCTCTCTGGATGGCCAAGATACGATCCCGAGCATCCTCACAATTGGCCTTCTTCCCGGTGATCAGGATCACTTCAGAATTGCTGTTTTCTGTAGGGAGGTCAATCTTGGTACTGGTTTCCTCTCGAATCTGAAGAGACAACATGAAACCCCAGAGCTTCAAGTCTGGACTACCCTCATGAGCTCTACAAGGAACTGCCATCAGAGATGATGGGTGGAAGGGGTTCCTCCAAGGTGATAGGACTGTGTTAGGAACCTACGTGGATCATATATGCTCAATGGGTGTTGACTTCCTCTATTTAGAGCCCCAAGTAGGGAGAGAATCTCAGAATCTCCAACTCCAAGGGTTTGTCAATCACAACAGTTTTGGAATCCAGTGTGACTTGTGAGAACTCCAATGTATATAAAACTGCAGCGTAACCTTCTAGATGTATACACCTAGGCTTAAATCCTTGACCCACTGACCCTTTCCATAAAAAGAGACATGTACCAACATGTGCACATCCATGCACAAAGAAGAAAAGTGGGGAGACCCTCCTCCTTTTACCTTTTTGATATTGGTGCCTCCTTTCCCAATGATGTTCTTGTGGAATTGCTTGAAAATGGGAACCGGGATGGAAAAACTGTTTTCGATCTAAGGCACAGAAAAGGAAGGGTGTTAATAAGCCAGAGAGATTTCACTTCCTGCTCTACTCACCTTCTTCTTCTTAGTACTTCCCTTGATCTGGATTGTGTACTTCTGTCAATACAATTTAGGATTGCATTAGATTTTTTGGCTGCTGCTGCACATTGCTGGCTCATATTTAGCTGGTTGTCCACTAAGTCTCCAAGATCCCTCTCACAGTTACTGCTATTAAGCCTGGTTTCACCCAGTCTATATGTGCATATGTGCAAGTCTATTTAGTGGTGGTGCTATCTATTCCACTTTTTTCTAGGTTACTAAGAAGTAGGTTGTGGTCTACTTTGTTGAATGCTTTGCTGAAATCTAAATATATTATGTCCACAATATTTTGCTAGTCTACTAATTTAGTCACTGTGCTGAAGAATGAAATAAGATTGGTTTGGCATGATCTATTTTTAACAAACCCATGCTGACTGCTAGTTATTACTTTACTTGTTTCTAGATATTGGCAGATCTGTTTTTTTATTATCTTTTCCAGTATCTTTCCGGGTTATGGATGTTAGGCTAATTAGTTATAGTTTTCCTGGATCTGTTTTTTTTTTTCCTTTTTTTTTGAAGATGGGAACCACATCAGCTTCTTTTCCAGGCCTCTAGGTAGTTCCCCGGTCTCCAGGATTTTTGAAAGATATGTTCTATGGTTCTGAGATGACCGTCTGCCAGCTCCTTTAAAAACTCTGGATGTAATCCATCAGGCGCCTGGTGATTTGTTTTCAGTTCAAGATCAGACAGGTGTTCTCTTACTATTTTTTTTTTTTGCTTATTTAACTTTTATTCTGGTCTGTCTTTGACAATTATGCTTTTGGTGGGTTTGAGCTATAGTTCTTTTTGCATGAAGATGGATGCAAAGAGAATGAGTTAAGCAGGTTCTGCTTTCTCTCTGTTGCCTGTTACTCCTTGCCGTCTTCTCTTTTTAGTGATTGATTGTTTCCTTGATTTGATTTTTTTTCTTGTTATTTATATGTTGGAAGAAACTTTTTTTATTATCTTTGACTTTTGTTGCAAGTCTTTGTTGTTCTGAGCCTTTGCTAACCTGACTTCGTCTTTGCAGATTCTGTTTGCACCTCTGTTAAGATATCTGGCCTTGTAGCCCAGCCTCTCACTTGCTCAGACTTCATGGTAGGGATGTCAAACTCAAGGTCCAGGGTCTGGATCCAGCCTCCGGGGTGTTTAGATATGGCTCGCAGGGCCACCATGGAAACAGCAAAGGACTGGCCTGGGATACCTCTGCCAGTAAAAATAGAGCTCCCTCAAGCTCCCTTTTTGCTGGCAGAGGCTTGCAGGAGGCCGTTGCAGCCAAAAACAAAACTTGGGAGCCTGTTTTCGCTGGCAGAGAGCTCAGGCCACCACATGTACCCCCTGACACAAGTGACATCATGCTGGTCACACCCATCCCAGCCACGCTCACCCTGGCCTCCAAGGTCAAACACAACCCTGATGAATCCTTAATGAAATCGAATTTGACAGCTCTGCTGTAGGAAAAAAGCACGGGTGTCAAACTCGTAGCCCACGGGCTGGATGTGTCACGCCCGTTCCCATTTTATCGAACAGGAAAAATGTCGCGATGTGTCATATGATGACAATGTGACAACGCAAATTTGACATCCCTGGTATAGAGGTATGCTAGCCACCTAACATCACAGGAAGAGAGTTTTAGCACTACATATTTGAGGAAGAGAATGGCAGAATCTGCGGGCAGAGTCAAAAGAGGAATCAGCCTAGAATCCCTATACAGCCACAAGTGGACTAAGTCCAATTCTGTTGATCCATATCTCACTCCAAGCAGATGTTGTCCATTAGTTGAGAAAATTCCTATGCATGGGTTTTTGGCAATAAATCAGTTTAAATGGACCTTCAAGTGTGGACTTGCTATTTCACACCTGATACATATTGCAATTCCTCACTACTATCCAAACCATTGCAAGGAATATGTGCTGTGGTAGTTCACCACACAGAGCAGAACTGCAGAGCCCCAACTATCCAGAAAAGATCAGATGGTATCTTCTCTCTATGCCCCAATGACTGAAAAGGAGAGGAAGCCTTTCTTTTTAATAACCCCAATGGCATAAAGGACTCTAAACTGGTTTTCTGGAAGCTCAGCCAGCTAGACTCACCAATTCTGCAATGACTTTTTGGAGGTACTTCGCACATTTCTCCACCTCATTTTTGGGCCCACGCAACTGTACAACGTCACTCTTCTGTGAAGGGTCGGGGAAATTGATGATTACCTGTTGGGCGGAGTGGCAGAACATGTGAAGTTTGAAAAGGAAGAGAGGTGGGCTCCAATGTATATATGTACGTATGTATGTATGTATGTATGTATGTATGTATGTATGTATGTATGTATGGTATTCAGCTTAACTTAAGAAAATTTAAACTTAGAAAATATATATATATATGTATATGTATATGTATATGTATATTTATTTATTCATTCATTCATTCATTCATTCATTCATTCATTCATTCATTCATTCATGGAAGAATTCGAATCCAGAGCCCTAGCTA
>BHFT01068151.1:0-71491 GCA_004320025.1 Laticauda laticaudata
CCGCTTCCATCCGCTAGGCTTCCGTGGAGCATCCGCTTTCCATCCTGGCTACGTCCTCCCCCCGTCCGTTCCTTACCGTTGTTGTCCGCTCTGCTTATGAAAATTCGGGGCTCTTTTGAGAGCAGATAACAACAGATGGAACATTTTCTCGTCCGCTGTGTCCTTTTTACAAACGTTTTGCATCTGTTGGCCAATGTGACAGGCCCTTTACATATTTAATATTTTCCTATCAGTCTCAATGCCTTGGTATTTTTATTGTTCTTCAGGAGACCCTCTGGAAGTTCAGAGATTTTCAGGAATTTAAGTTGTTAACTCCCTATTAGATGAAACATCTGTTTTACAATTGATCAATAATTTGACTTTATTGATGATAACAGGATCCAGTTTGGCCTTATTGCATACTGATTCCCAATAAGATCATTTGTACTTCTCTTTATTTAAAAGTCACTATTCCTGGCATGACATAATAAAGATATCATTAATTCATATAGAAAACTTTTCATTAAGGACATGAAGGTCTAAGATTTTTAAGAATGTACCTGTTCTCCTGTATAATTTTTCTGCTTAAAGTTCAGCTTTGTAGTCATCTTTTGCTTATCATTACAGTGTTATTTACAGGTTTTAGAAATAAACGGTATAGATAATAATTGGAAAACAAAAATCTCAAATTTCAAATTTCTTTCAATGTCTGGGCAAAGAATTCAATTATTTAGTGCAGCTCAATGGCATTCTGTGAATATACAGTGCATTCAGAAAGTATTCAGAACCCCTTCATTTTTGTCAATCTTGTTATGCTGCAGCCAATTCTACAGTAATTGAAATTCATTTTTCTCTCTCACTAATCTACACTCAGTAACCCATGATGACAAAGTGAAAACAGAATTTTAGAAATGTCTGTAAATTTATTTTTTAAAAAAATTGATAAAAGTGAATGCGTTGTATATCCTAGTACTGATTTCTGACATTAAAAATAACGTTCTGAATTTCTGATTCAGAAAACACCAGAAATTGATAGAAATTGAAATCACTTAAGTTTGTTATTGCCCTGCAGTGCATCATACATTCCTTGATAGTAATTCATTATAGGGATGAATTTAATAAAGGATTTCAGATATTCACAAATCTTAGTCTTTTTAACTTTTTATCTATTTAATTATGCTGTGTACTTATTTTTTTCTTCTTTTTCTTACAGTTATTTATTGACAAGGCAGAAGCAGAAGAAAGATGGTTCCAAAGGCTGATGTCTCTTCGACAAGAGAGGCTAATGGGCAGTCCAGTGGCTTGAGTGAATTAAATAGGCAACATACTTTCCTTGTGTTCCATTGTATAAAATTTCATGACACATTTGAATGAGTATATAAATATTGCCTAGAGTGAAGGTGGGATGAAGGGAAGTATGAGATGAAGTATATTTCTGGAATCAGCCAACAGATTTATGTCATATTAAAGGCATTAAGTAAAAGAATAATGACTATAACTTTACAAAACAATTATTTGTAGAAATATTTTATTCATTTTCTTAGTTCATTTTCTTAGTGTATTCCTGCTGTTGAGATTCAAACTGCTCTGCATATTATTTCACACCTGATGGGGTACTTAAGCTTCTTCCAGGGGCAATTCCTCCCAGGTTCCTCTGTATTGGTAATTATGCATGAAAGACCTTAGCAATAACAATGTATGAAGAGAAAGAAAGAAAGAAAAACATTATCTTCCTACCTAATAATGTTTTGTGAATGAAAGCTAGAACAATGAGAAAGCAGTTGTATGAGAAGTGAGATTCTGACCATCATTTAATTATACAAATGACAGCAGACACTTTTTAAATTAATGTTCTTGGATATATTCAATACACCACAAGATATACTAGAATGCAAATGAGGGGGGAAACCTTTATATGTTGTCATCAAATTTTGCAAAATCAGTATTCAACTGAGAACATACGTAAGAGTTATCAATAATGAATTACACACACTAAAACAAAAAAGAGAAAACCTGACTTCTCTTCAGAAGTTGCTACATGATTTCATGAAATGCTATATGGACATGGGGGGAAAATGAACATGTTGAAAACACATTTAGTATGGCAAGTATGCTGGGTGGGGGGGCGAAGAGGGAGTCCAGACTATGCAGCTTCATCTTTTTCGACAACATTTAAATATTTGACTAAAATGTGTCTTTTTATTTTTCCATGTATTGGTGAATATAAACTGCATTTATTTTCAAAGCATAACATTGTCATGCTTTTTTTCATCACTTCAAGTGTCATCTTTCTTCCATTAAACGTGAGTAAAAAGCTACAGGAAGGCAAAGCTGGAAACAAACCTCCCAAGATTTAAAGGCCGTGAGATGCTAAAGTCCCTGTAGCTGTCCATGATGGGTACATGGCTTGGAAATTCTAAAACACCAGCCAGAAAACTAAGGTGGCTTAAAGGTGGCTATAATATCCTCACAAAAGCAATAGCTGAGAGTGCAGCCAAACAAGGGGCTAAGAGTGTAGGCCAGTCAAAGCTACCTATAATGACAAAGTGAAAAAGAGGGAAGGGAGTTTATAAAAACTCATGGGAACTGAAAATAAGATTCCTTTCAAGTAGACACGTTGCATATATAGAAATAGGCACATCGGTAAGTTGGTGTCATAGAAATTCTTTAACAAGAGTTTAAAAATCTTCCCTGCAAAAAAGACAAGGGGGAAAGAAAATCCTCATTCTTGGTCTGTAGTCCTCGGGCCCTCTAGATATAATGTTTTAATATGTTGAATGTGCATATGCTCTCTCTCTCCACACACACACACATACATACAAACAACACAATCCATATTTTTTTTAAAAAAATATTAATCGTGTTTTTAAAAAGAATGGAATGAGTAAGCAAGCAAAAGGAGAAAATCTAGAAAAATCTAGAATTTTGAAATTAATGTTTTTCTTACTTTAGTTTTTTTCCCTAATAGAGTACATGTCATCTTATTTAAAGCAATCCAAGCAGTGCTAAAGCCTAAGGAATAGATTATATAATGATGCAGCCTAAACAAAGGTTGCTTTGCCATTTGAAGTGACGAATAAATTGATTAAATCAATAACAAATTTCTGAAATACATTGGCATCTTTTATTATTGTTGTATTATTATCATCAAATAGACTTCACCGAATCAGTCTTCAGACTCTTGAAAGAAATTGCAGAGCTCTCGGACAGTTTTAAAATGTATAATACGCTTATTAACCTGCTATGTACTATAGTTTTCCCTTAAAAATAATTACAGAAGAAATCATGAATGTTGATTAGTATTCAGCTTTAAGGAGCAACTGAAAAATTCAGGGCAAAAATTTAATTCACATTTATGCAATTGTATAATTTTTTCTGAGAACTGCATTATTGATTGCTACCTCTGACACAATAAAATTTGTTGTCATAACTGCAGTATATAAGCATTATTTATTTACTGATACATTATTGATGATCTCTAATTCATGTGTGATAGATGGAAGTTACTTGCAAATGGAGTCTGTCAAAAACCTGTAGAAATCAATGATGAGTCTAACTGTAGTTAGTTGCATCTTATTTTCAGAAGTTGTCACATTTAGAAAAATGAAAGCAGGACAAAATTGATGCCATTCAATTGCATTCAGTTCACAATGTTTCTATAAAAGGTCAAACCTGTGCTAAAAAGACAAATGTGATGGGTTTCAAAGATTAGTAAAGAAACTACATGCATGAAATCTGTATTTGAATCATAATGCCTTTCTTAATAGGTACATATCTAAATTGTAAAACCTTAATTTTCAGATTACCAATTTGCAAAATGACAGGTTTACAGCAATCCTCACAAGAAATTGGAATACAAATAGGCAAAAGGTAATGAATTTTTGGGATTCCTCTAGTTTTCAGTCTTTAATAAATCATTATCCATTTTTGTTGAAAGATTTATGAGGTTTTATCCTGCGTTTCTTGATAATATGGTGAGAAAGTAGATGTATATCAACTTATTTTATGCTATAAAAGTATTTTTTGTGATTTTGTCTTCAGATATTAGTAAGACTGAATATAATTTTTGTATTCATAATACAGTACTCACAGTCTTCAAAAAGTAATAATTGTCATAGATATTTTTGCCATGTCATCTGAGGGAATTGGATAAAGCAGTTATGTCTGGAAAAGTTAACCATAAAGGAAAGCAGGCCACCAAAGAAAACGATGGCTGGACACCATCAAAGCTGACATCAAAGCCAAACTAAGAACAACTCAAAGTAGTAGTGTAAGATTTGAAGATATGGAGAGACCTGACTCATAGATTCACCAAGAGTCAGACATAATTGAATGGATAACATCAACATCAATTCTTGTCTAGAACAAGAATAGGTGGAAAAAATGTTATCTTCTAGATTGATTTTCCAGGAAATAATGGTCCAAAGGCCAGGCCTGTTTTTGTCTTCCTCTTTTTAAGCTTTCTATTATTATGCATATACTGTAGTGGATTTCCACCTCCTGCTTGATTCTTTTAATGTTTGCTGACATAATTAACAAAACAAGCTGTTATACATGTCATTTTTCCTTGAAAAATCATGAGCATTTACTGTATCTTGGAGGAAGAGAGGAACTACTTTTAACATGCTGTGAGAATGTTGAGACAGTCTTATGTTTATGTTTGGTTGTACTAAAATAAGAGAATACAGAAGATAAACTTTTTTCATGATACAAGTTTCTGATACCATCACACTTACCTATTTACCTGTCTTCTAACAGGTCCTAACATTCAGTATCCCATTCTCCTCAGTGTGAAAGATTTTGTATCTGGATTAAGAATGTCATTATTTCTTCTTGCAGAACTCTGTTATTTTTAACGTACTTTTTGGAAGTGTTCCTTACAATTTCTTTAGAAGCTTTCTTACCTTAAATCAATCTCCAAAAGTGAATTTCTTTTGTTTTCTATTGTTTCTTTTGTTTGTAATGTGCATTCTGTCACCAACACAGAGCATTTATTTCTTAATAATAGTACAAGTATTGCTTCGTCTTTTTCTGTGTCCATTTAATTAAAAAACTTTCAACACTGTTAGCAGAATTGTTCAAGTTTGATCACTTCATCTCAATTTATCAAATGCTTTCATCTCTAACTATTCTCTTTCTCCCTCCCTCCCTCCCTCCCTCCCTCCCTTCCTCCTCACACAGAGGAGTATCTCAAATGTCAGTAAGAAATAATTTATTATGAAGAAACCAAATGCATTTAAGACAATTCCTTTATCAAGGGTATTATGAAACCAAATCATTTAAACAGCTTAGATAATTTTATCCAGGTTAATATCCATGTCTAAAATAAGACTTACTATGAGCACAATGTATTATTTGAATATTCCACAGACAAAACACATTTTAAAATACTCTGTGCAAGTATTTATTGCTAAAATCTGTGATATCCTTGAGAACTCAAACAATTTTATTTTTCAAAGCTAAAAGGTGTGAAGTGAGTAATCTTGCACTCAAGTGGGGCAAGAACCAGAACATACCTAGATCTTATATAAAATGTTGATCAAAGACAAGTTGACCGTGTATATGCATACACTAAAAGGAGACCCCAAGAGAGTGTTGCTTTGCAACTGATAAGGAAACAAGATACCCACAAAGGGAGACACAAGTATTCTTCATAGTGTGAAAGCATTACAAATACATTTATTTGAAATGCAATATGGCAGCTTTGAAATATTAGAGGTGTCAAGATTTTAATTGTTATTCTAATAAGCTTACCCTGTACTGTGGAAGAAGGTAGACAGATGAGGAAGCACCTCTTACACAACAATGAATTTATGTGTCTGCGAAGGCATACATTCCATAGGCATTTAACCACCTGGAAATAAATTCGCATTTGTAGTATATTGTTGGTAGTTACAACTTCTTAGCATTATGGTATCCTATAAATAGATGAAATTTATTCAGAGCATTGTAGGCAAGCTCATATATCCAAAAGCAAAGATCACAAAAGAGAAATAATTGGTAACACGAGGAAAGGACAGTGAAAACCAACTATGTAGGACAAACAGGTCCTATATCCAAGAACATCAATTGGCAGCTAAAAAAGACATGATGAGAGCTCTTAAATTTAACAACATCTTGGCAAATACAAAAGAATTCACCTGGAAAAACAGTAGACATTTTAGACTAGGATCCAAAATGTAACAAGATCCTACAGGGTTTTCGCTCTGAAAACGAGACATTAGATAAATATACAAAAAAAGGAACAACCAAAGATAAAAGAAACAGATATGAAGCCCTAAACACATCCTTCCTCTTCACACACCTCTTAATCAAAATCCAAATCAGTAGGAACCAACACCAGAGCCAGTTTGGTCTTTTAATTGGGTTTCCATGCTAGAAACTAGGAGAGTTCTAGACCTGCACTAGGCATGAAAACTGGCTGGGTAATCCTAGGCCAGTCACTGTCTCTCAGTCCAACCCACCTCATAGGATTATTATGAGGAAAATAGGAGGAGGCAGGACTATTAGGTATGTACACGGACTTGAGTTATTTATAAAAATAATAAAGGCAAGATATAAATAATATGTGTATAATATGAATCATAAGTCAAAATGAAGGTTATGTTTCTGATTGATTAGGAATATGGTCCTTATTTAGCAAACCAAACAAAAACAGATATTAAAGTCTTATGTTAACAAAACCCCAAGTTTAGATATGGTACAGGGCCATAAAAATTATAATATATGGATAGTTTCCAAATTGGATTGAATAATGTATCTGATTTGTTTTCAAATATCAGTTTTTTGTTTTTACATCAGGGCATACTCCAACAATTCATGCTCTGAAAAATCCAATTTTTTTTTTTGAATTCTTAGACTTTTGGACTTGATTGCCTACGTGTAGCTCATTTCTAGCCAATTAAATTTTTTGGGAGATGTGGAACTGGGGAAACTTAATTGTATCTTAAAGATTGATAAGGCCTCAAAGACCATCTGCCCAATTTGGTATAGCTATCAAGCAGGCATTTCTGGTGTTGATGTATGGGTCCTGCTTACTCTGTTAATTCTATCTTAAACCAGAAGATGGCATCCAGCAATGCAATTTTAGCGTGTTTGCTTTCAACTTCTCAGAACACATTAGACTATAATATGACATTGCTGGTATTTATTACTTAACTGCAGGATTTATCCTTGGGAAAAAAAAACATTTGAAATCAATTCATAAGCAGTTATGTTAGTGAAATGGCTATTAAATTATTAAAAAGCATTTATGAAATAGCCTAGATTTCTGATTGGTAGTTTTCAGTACATATGGAATTTTACCTACTGAAACAGGTTTATGTGCATTCATTTTCTGTAATTTAAAAAAAAATCTTCAGAACTGATAAAATGTCCTTTCACAGGAATGCAAAAAACAGTCTGTTGTTCCACAATGGCTAAGTAGTCTTCTCTATGGTGCCTGGGAGAATTTGGTTCATAGGTGTGAAATAAATATTTGAAATAAACACATGAATGTAGTTTAGTAAATATTAATGGTTGATTATGTGCCATCAAGCCAATAGTGTTGACTGTTACCAGCCAAAGAATGATTTGCCGGCAACTTGGTTCTTCAGGTCTTTCAACTGAATCTATCCATCTGGCATGCAAATATTAATTTATGGTAAATCATGTGAATTTGCTACTTCTACTTCTAAAATCATCCCAGTTGATTAAATTGGCATGAAACACTTCTATTTTTTTCATGATTTCATAGTATGTAAATTAATTAGCGAATAGATTCAAAAATAAAACTCAGTCAAAACTGAATATACTAGATACATACATACATACATACATACATACATACATACATACATACATACATACATGGATAGATGTTGGCTAGTCCTATAATAGATGTTTGGCTAGTCCTATAATTATTTTTGGGAGTGTTTGCTTACGTTAATCCAATCTGAAGTGAATGAGTTGTGCTTTGGCACATCCTATTAACTTAAAGACAGTTTGCACTAGAAATACTGCATTTCTAATGCATTTCACTTTTTGTTTTGAATTTAAAATGCATAATAATGATAGCCTCTAGATAATGCTTATGGTACTGAGCAATATTAAAGTAATGCAAACAATACATCAATACTGTAACATGTGTTTTTGTTCTTGATGAATGTGCTTAATGAGGCTGCCATATCTGAATCAGATTTAAATAGCCATATCATGGAAATGAATAAGAATTAAGAAGGCAAATTAATTCCTAAGGGGAATCACAGCAGAACTCATTAGTTCAGGAATAAAAATACCTCAAAACTTTTAATTAAAGATATTTACTGTGAATGAATACCATTTGGCAGGTTTCTTCAAACTATAATCTCATTTATAAAGAAGTATTCATCTATTACTGGCAACAACATTAATCTAATTTGAAATGCTCTCCAGACTGACAATCCTGTAACAGTATGGTGATTTCCTCCAAAATCCTTTTTATCTTTATGAAAAAAAACCTCTAACTCAATCAGACAACAATCATAAAAAGGACAGAGCAATTAGAGACATCACTCTCCGAAATGAGCTTCTGACATTAGTATGCTAGTGAGCAGCTTATAATGACCTGCTTTCTAAGCAGAGCTGTTCTTGCTATGAACATCTGCACAAATTAAGAGTTCCTAAACCTTCTCTTTCTTTATGCAACAGTAAATTTCCATAGACTTTAATGAATTATGAAGGAGATTCAATATTAACAGTTTGGTATTTTTAAAAATAAAAAATGTGGATAGAAATCCTACTTATAAATAAAGTTCTTAGTGATAGTATATTGAATGGCCTTCTGATGTCCACATGCACCGTATGTTTCCTTGGCCATAGAGAGCACCACAGGTGTTTTAAGAAGGCAAGCATCCTTGAACAGAACAGCATTATATGTACATATGGATGAATTGATGGATGGATAGGTGAAATAACATTGCATTGCATTTATACATACTCAAATACATTCTGTATGATGTTTTGCTAGTCCAATGAGCTTGTGCATATGTATAAATGAATATTTATGAATTATGAGCCATCCATAAATGTTTTGTAAACTTTACATTAAAATTAAGTAAAATAATTTGTTGGAGCTCAAAACTGGGTAGCTAGTTTTTCAAGAACATGTATTGGATCAACAAAGCTTGAAGTTTTGAAGTACAAGACAATGCATCAACCAAAGTTTTACATTAAACTCAGATGAATTCATTCAGCTTCCTTAAAAAAGGAAATCTCAGAATTCATCTGAACACACTGTAATTCATAAAAGTAGAATTCATTGCTATAGTTCTGTATAATTAATTCCTGTAGCTTAGAAGGACAGATAAGAATGGAAACTAAATCCAAATTATTTCATTTAGCTATTGATGGACTCCAAGAATATCACTCCTCCAGAACTTATAATGGTTTAGTTAAGACTGGAATTTCCCCCTCTCTAACACTTATTTTGAGTGAACACAATGGCATGAAAAGTACTGTTTCCTTCACCAATTTTGTGCCATATTTAATGTGCTTAGTGATATTCATATTCAGGAAAGAAAAATATTACACTGAGGTAAGCTCAGGGAGAACTGAATTGTAATGAAGACTAGGAGGCCTTTGTGGAAAGAAGACAGACATTTGTCAAGTATGAAGAAAGTGGAAAGAATAGAGGATGAATACATTTGGAAAGGAAAGTACTGAGAATAAACATTAGGATACAGAAAAAAATGACTACAGGAATCATTCAAACATGAACAGAGGCAAGAAGAAGGCAAGTAGGGGTGTACAGTATAATTAGAGAGATTGCAAGAAGCTGTGGGGAGAGAGTTATATACTGAAGATGAGATTCAAATGGACAATATATGAGAATGGTAAATAAGATCAAAGGAAGTAGAGATAGCAAAACATGGATGAAAGAGTTAAAAGAATGAGTCAAAAACAGAAACTTCTGAATCATAACCACTACTGAGAAAAGGAGTGGTGCAATAGAAGGAAAGAAGGTGCTGTTATCTTTAGTGGGGAGACAAAATAGATATGTCACTGAATGGAGAGTACATTTGGCCTCTTCAAAAAGTTCAAAGGGTAGTGCTGAGGAAAAGTTCTGAGGAATTCTAATTGAGGACAAGGTATATCATGCTCTATTATGTTGACCAGTAGAGCAACATTAAAAGCATAGTTTATACCCGCTTAATGTGGGTACATGGATAGGGAATGCTAGGCCAGGGGTACTTTTGACAACTGGAAGTGGAATCACTATTGGAAAGTTATGGGTGAGAACAGGGGAGGGAAGGATTATTCTCTATGATAAATTAATTGTTTCCAGAGAGCTCTGTTCTACAATTGATTTAAGAAGACATAATGTTGATACTTGAGGCTGGAAGAACAAATTATAAATTCTTCTGATGTATTGCTCACCATCTGTTCAGCAGCTTCTCCACATCAGCATGGTGAGCTCATCTTCAGGTTGGTGTTGGTCCACATGGCTATTGCTATGTGAAACTTCAGTCTCCATGCCCTTGAGATGAAAGGTGGCTAGAGTTGCTGAGCTTCATGACAACCTTATCCATATGATACTGGCTCTATGTTTGTGAGACATCTTGGAACATTTAGTGATGTTTAGTGATGGCAGCAAGCTTAACAGTGATGACCCGGGGTGTGGCACAAAGGCAATACAGTCAAATAAGCAAGAAGAGTCCCTTTATTATCTCCAACTTTGCCCCCATTGTCCTGGTTACCTTTGGCTGGAGAAAAACTCTCCCAGAAACAGTCTTTAAGTGGAGGAAATTCATTTAAACACAGTACATACAAACTGTAACTAAAAGTCCAAACAAACCATGCTGCTGTAATTAACTTGACAGGGCAGGAATTGCAGACTTGAAAGCACAGCAAAACACACACAGTTGGGAAAATGCCAGGAACATAGATAAGCTTTGATGATACCAGATAATTCACAATTTGCTCCCAACAACTTACTGTGCGTAGCTTCCCTTTTTAAACACTGTGTTGCCAGCTGCAGCTAATGAAGGGAATCAGGGCCCTTTTCTCCCCATAAGCCATGCAACTCATGTTGCTCCCTTCTCTGTTCTTCCCTGCGTGCCCTAAGATGAAGAGGGGGTGGGCCTGGGTCTTCCCCTGAATTCAATCTCTCTTGCTCTACCTCTCTCCTGCTCTGCCCAGCCGGACTTTGCCCTTCCCCAGTTTCTTCCACAGCCAATGGAGCCACACTCCTACTCCCTGTCAGCTGCTCAGCCTCCCCCTCTGAATCAGATTCCAATGGGGCATGACACTTAACTATAATACAGAACAAATTTCTTACAGCTTCAAGTTAGTCACTGCACTTGTTATCTGTAGGGGGTGATACCTTCAGGATCTACTTTCTCATTGTTGTTTTCTGCAGTTGTTACATTACATTGGTTAACCTCCAGAAGAGAAAGCTGCCTAGCATAGGATTATACTTACACAGCTTTTTCCTATCCTTTGGACCCACACCTACTGAGGTGGGGCAAGGCAGAGCAGGGAGCAGATCTTCCTTTGGCAAGGTAACAGATATGCAAAGAATGTGACTCATATAGTTGCTTACATTTCTCCAGAACTGGACATCTCAGCCAAAATATCAGAAGAGATAACCGGAGGCAACATCTTGCTGGGATTCTTTCAGTCCTATGGACCCTTAAGGATGTAAACAAGATCCTTGACAGCTTCAGTTGGATTCTGTCCTTCCTGTCTTCTTTTGGTGGTCAATATGGGATAATGAAAAAAAAAATCACATCAAAAAAGTTTTCCTGGTGGCAGTACGCTCAGTAAAGAAAATATAGGTCCTGTGGCCCCCAGTTCCAACCCTTTGTTGGATTTCCCCCCAGGTTTATATGACTATTAATCATTTTTCCCCAAGATGAATTTATCACCTTCCCATACATCCAAGAGTTCTGCAAAACTTTCATATACTATCAGAAAGAAAGGCTTAGATTAGATATGGGAAATGCTTTACATTTCTACTTTGCAGCTGAGAAAAACATGTAAAACAGTCATCTTCTGAAATCAAACAATCCCCTTATTTAGATATGCCTGAATTTAGTCATTCTTGTTTAAGTTCTAATTACTCTGTTTGCATCTTCCTGAAATATATTTGTACAGCGTTGCAAGGGGAAAAGGTGCATGGAGTAAATATCAACAGTATTTATCTAGCCAGTAAATAATCTCTCCCATAGTAAACCAAAGCCCTCAAGTTTTACAGAGAGAAGTATGTTTCTAGTAAACATCCAAGTGAAGCCTGTTTGTTCTATCCTGTTTGTTCTACTCTGATTTATTCTCAGTCTCTAGGTATTAAATACAAATGAACCATCTACGCAATATTTACTCAACTAACTCAGTGTAAGGAACTATGGGAATGATATAACTTGGCTGTAGCAAATATTCAGTGAAACCAACTGGGGGGTAGCATATCTCTCAAACTGAAATAATTTGTTTATTTCAAGAGGGGAGGAAGGACACTTAATTAAAAGTTTATTGTAAATGGCAAAGTCCATGGACTTCAGCACTGGAGTTCCCTGGCTTTGCAACTATCATGGTGCATTTTTTTTAAATCTAAGAGCTTGTTTTGTCTGCAGTTAATATCTGCTCCTATCTATCATAGGGATATGAAATTTGGAGAGCCTACAAAAATGTTTTAAATTTAAAAAAGGGAAAGTAAAAGAAATTGTGAAGAATAACTGTCATGCCCCAGCATATAACTTGTATGTACTGTTGTTGCTCTCTAGCCCCATCTAGTGGCCAGAGAAACAAACACCAAATGTATTGTTTGAAGCTGACCCCCAGCCCATTACCCATCAGCCCACATTCTCAAAACAAGTGCACATTGAGAATCCAGACTCCATTTCCTTTAGCATTTGGAGAAGGCAGAAGCACAAAGAATCTGTGGCACGTGGTCATCTAAGGACAAACCCACATCCCACACACACAGAATCGCTGGTGAGATTTAAACTCAATACTCCCTATCTTGTATTTGGCTCTCATTATATGTATTCCTATTCTCCCCAGGCATTGAAAGCTTTCTGGAAGGCTAGCAGGATTGTTACTACTTAGATCTCAGGGGAGGGTTTGTTCTAGTAGATGTTATGAAAAGAAGACATGGTTCCTGCACCTCACTAGTTGATTGTTTTACAGAAAGGATCTGCATGTGCCCGCCCACTTGGATCTGGTGAGAGGACTATCACAATCAAGGATTATACATAAAATCTATTAGAGTTCTTATCCTTATGTTAGAGTGTTTTGACTTGTACTCTGATTTAATTATTGTGAAATCTTCATGGGCCCTTTTATATACAAAATAAAAAAGGCTTGGATGTCACTGTCTTATTTGCAAAAATATGTGGCATTCACCAATTGAGTTCTGCACTTATTGTTAGCTATTTGGAAGCTTACTCTAAATCAGTGTTTCTCAACACTTAGTGAAAAGAAGGAATAGGGGAGACATGATAACAGTGTTCCAATATCTCAGGGGCTGCCACAAAGAAGAGGGAGTCAAGCTATTCTCCAAAGCACCTGAGGCAGGACAAGAAGCAATGGGTGGAAACTAATCAAGGAGAGAAGCAACCTAGAGCTAAGGAGAAATTTCCTGACAGAACAATTAATCAGTGGAACAACTTGCCTCCGGAAGTTGTGAATGCTCCAACACTGGAAATTTTTAAAAATATGTTGGATAACCATTTGTCTGAAGTGGTGTAGAGTTTCCTGCCGAGGCAGAGGGTTAGACTAGAAGACCTCCAAGGTCCCTTCCAACTCTGTTTTTCTATTCTAACCTTGGCAACTTGAAGATGTATGGACTTCAGCTTCCAGAATTCCCCAGCCCAAACATCTTCAAGCTGTTGAGAAACACTGATCTAGATACTTCAGTTGAAGTTGAAGATCAACTATCCTTTCTTTGAGTAACTTTTGTTCTTTTCTCTGTTTAATCTTTTGGCTTGTTGTTACTCATTGGTCCAATTGTTTTCAATTCTTTATGACTGCACAGACATCATTTTCTTGTGATTGCCCTTCAAGTAACCACTTCTTTGAATTCTCCTAAGTTTCTGCTTATGTCATCAATGACAATACTGTGTACTGCTCCCTTGTCTTCAATTTTTTTTTTTTTAAAAAAGTGCTTTCCCTTTTTCCAAGCATCAGGGTTTCCTCTGAGTGTTGGCCTGGCATTGTTATTCAAAATGTATAAATTGTAGCCTTATTATTATTGGTTCTAATGAGTAGTTTGCTTTTAGTTCATGTAATACTGAATTATTTGTTCTTCTTGCTGTCCAGGATATTCTCTCATCTTTTCTATTATTATCTGGACTCCTGAACAGAATTATGTTTCTCTCCTTTTTCTGATTAGAATTAGCGTTCTGATTCTAGAAATCCATTCCTCATGTCCATCATTTTCTAACACCATGATTAAAATCAATAAAATAACAGACATCCCACCTCCCTCAAATCTCTCTGCTTGAATATATTATCTTCTTTCCCACAAATGCCTTTAGAGACTGTTGTCACTAATGAAGTTCAGAAGTATTTGAACAATGGTGTTATTGCAACAGTCTTGGCCAACTCTTCTGTTTACATTTCCAAGTGACCTAACTGTGTGGAATAAACTGCAAGTAAACATATTTGAACCTAAGGAATATGTCCAGATTTGAAAAAGACTAAGAGCTGTTTTGTAGGCTTTAAACCAGGGACGGTGAATATTTTGGGCTTGGCATGTCAAACTTTAGGAAAACATTTGGCATGTCACCACCTCCAGCCCCCAAACAAAAGAGAAACAATTATTTACATATTCATTTATTTTAAAAAATACAATCCAATCATGTATGTGATCCACAGGCTCTGCTACACACCATTACTTTCAGGTGATGTTCAAGTGTTTGAACAAGTGATGAAACAGTGACTTGTAATAAAATAGAGACTATATCGTGATGGCAAACCTAAAGCACATGCACGCGTAAACTCAAAATGCAAGGTGCCCCCCCGTGCATGCGCCCGTGCCCCCGCACATGCGCACACCCCCACACATGCACATCCCCCACACATGCGCCCCACCACTCGCATACAACCCAACCCTGTGCATGCACACCCCCCCAAGAATGCACCCCCCCATGCATGCACAGTAGAGACCCAAAGGCCAGCTGGCCGGCAGGAGGTGCACGCGCATGCGTGGTGGAGCTGAGCTGGGGCAACAGCACACATGCCCACAGAGAAGGCCCTGCGTGCCACCTGTGGAATGCATGCCATACGTTCGCCACCACTGGACTATATAGTGAGTAACCACATATTAATAAGTAAAAGGTAAAGATTTCCACTGTCCAATTGTGTCTGACTTTAGGGAGCAATGCTCATCTCAGTTTCTTAGCTGAGGGAGCCAGTATTGTCCGAAGACACTTCTGTGGTCATGTAGCAAGCATGAATGTGTACCAAGCCATGTGGAATGCTGTTACCTTCCCACTGAAATGGCACCTATTAATCTACATGCATTTGGATGCTTTTGAATTGCTAGGTTGGCAGAAGTAGGGGCAGGAACAGGAGCTCATTCCATCATGCAGTGTTTGGGTCTCAAACTGACTACCTTCCAGTCAACAAACCCAACATCTTAACTGCTATGCCACCGTGTCCTTCACATACTGATATCTTTCATTAGTTATCACTTATTTTTTAAACAGAACTGGATATATAAACGTATCTTGACTTACAACCATAACTGACCCTGTGAATCACAGTCATAAGTTGTGGCAGTTATTAAACAAGTCGCCATGTGACTATGCCCAATTTTACAAATGTTTTTGTGGTGGTCATAAAGCGAACATGGCAGTCATAAAGTGAACGCAGCAGTCTACAATGGGCATTTTTGCCAGAAACTGGAAATAAGCTCTGGTTTCTAGCAAAAAATGTGATGAATTATGGTCACATGACCATGGGATGCTGCAAAGGTCCATAAGCAGTTGCCAAGTGTCCAAAATGCGATTATGTGGCTGCAGGGGTGTATGGGTTTCCATTAAAATACAAATCCAGGTCCTAAATAGCCCTGGGGAGGTCACTAAGCAACCAGTTCTAAGTCAAGGACAACCTGCATCCTTATAATATCTTTTGTTATAATATTTTTTGATCCTTTGTTATCTCTCCCAGGGCTGAGCCTATTCTGACCAAAGCTTCCTGAGACGGTAAAAATCACACGCTGTTCCCAAAATCCTTTTTTTTTTTAAAATTATTTCAATGGCTGTGAATTAAATGCATTCACAGCCTGTAATGAATCCCAAACAGTTTATGAATAGTCCAACAGAAGTCTGCCACAAGGCTGGTAAGCATCCACCTTTATCTCCCTTGAAATGCTGCCAATGACCAAATTGCAAGGCCAAAGAGAGCACAAAGTCAACACAGAGCATCAGATTTTAAACCAACCAGAGTGAACAAAATTGCTTCCTGCAAAGGCTCATGTCCCCTTGCTCCTCCTTTAGGTCTTATGGGAGGGGCCCATCATCTCCAAGCCTTACTCCTGAGTCGCTCCTTTTGTCTTAACTGTCTTGCCTTCTGACAGCTCTGCACAACACGCACTGGGAACAGACTCCCTCTGTTCCTCTGCCTCGCTGATGTCAGATTCTGGAGGCTCCAGAGTCAGCACATAACTCTCAGATGGCCCTGGCCCCATCTCTGTGTTGGATGCAGATCCCTCGTCCAAGCCCTTCCCAGACTCCAGAACTGGCCCATGTTCCTTTCCACTATCCAACTCTGTTGCCAGCTCCACGTGCCACCAGCAGACCACAACAGAGCTATACTGAATGATTTCTTACATGACTCAGCTGTCCTGAATAATTCATACCCATGAGGAAGTAGCTTATAATTCTTACATGAAGAAAAATTAATAACCCTCCTATGCCTTAATGTGCCTGCTTTTAGCCTAACATATGAGGGAATCCATTGGGGTTTTGAAACTATGCTTTTGACTTAGGGTGATGTCATTCTGGCTGATTTAAAAATTGTGGCTTAGCATGATCAGTGATTCCAACAAGCATAAATGAAGATTGTTGAACTGAACTGATATCTCAATAGTATTACATTTCATTTCATTTTTTTTGGTCACATCACTATTTATCATGGTTGCCATGAAAAGATTGGCAAAGGATAGACAATTTAAAAGTTGCATGCAGAGGCCCAGCAACCTGCTCACTTCAGACAGAACTACCAGATCTGGCCTCCAGAAATCTGGATGATTGCTAGATGACAGAAATCAACTACAGAAAACTCTCACTCTCTGCTGCCATTTATGGATCTCTAGATTTTGCAGCCCATATCTACTTCAGCCCCAGAATCTCCCTGGAGCGGGCTGAAGTAGACTTTTTGCATGAGCTGGGAATTTCATTTACCCTAACCCCAAATATGATGGATGCTAAGGAACAATCCTTACATCTCAGCAATGATGAAAGAACTTCATTTGCCATTTAAACACTTCCAACCAAACACCAACTGTGCATGCACATGCTCAAACAAATAATGCTAAAAATTATAACTCTGTCCATTATTTTCTTATGTTTTTATTTTCTTATGTTTTATCGGCTTCTATGTTTCTTAGCTAACTGTTTTGGATTTTTAATTAAATTTAACCTATTTACTAGAAATTAAAAGCTTATAAAATTAAGTATTAAAAACAGTAAGATAGTTCACAATAGAGCATATTTATTTTTTATTTTTATTTGATTTGATTTGTCAATTGTTTACAAGATAATAGGTATAAGTATAAATATAGTTAAGAATACATGGATATATATAAGAAAAATAATAGAAACAATAGGACAGGGATGGTAGGCACGTTGGTGCACTTATGCAGGCCCCCTACAGACCTCTTTGGGATGAAGTCAATAGTAGATAGTCTAAGGTTAAAGTTTTTGGGGTTTGGGGAAGAAAGAGTCTTCAGAGTCAGGTAGAGTATCCAGACATTGACCACTCTGTTGCAGAAGTCGTATTTCCTGCAATCAAGTTTGGTGCGGTTAACCATGAATTTGTATCTATTGTGTGCTCTTGTATTGTTATGGCTGAAGCTGAAGTATCCTTGAACAGGTAGGACATTGCAATGTATGATTTTATATACTATACTTAGATCAGACCGAAGACGGCGTAATTCAAGGTTTTCTAGGTCTAGAATTTCAAGTCTGGTGGCATAAAGTATTCTGCAATGAGTAGAGGAGTGGAGAACTCTTCTTGTGAAATATTCAGACAGAATAGTTGGATTGCTTTTAAGAAGTCTTCTCTGAGCATGCCTAAAACCCAATGAGAAACCTGCATAGTGGAATAAAAAAAAAATCACAGTAAATCAACAGATATATAAAATGTGAGCTGCAAAATTCCAGATGATCACCAGATGGCCAGAAAGAAACAGAAAACTAGTTTTTTGTTCCTTTGCAGTAGTCCTTCAGTATTTTGCAGGACCAAAGTGGCATGCCTAAAATTAATACAGATAGAATAAACATATAAATCACAATTAAATCTCTGAAGTATAATAGCATTTAAATATACCTGTTTTGCAGAACTTGATTGCACATTTGTATTTCAATGTATTTGATGTGTGTCTTTTGCATGATGGTCAGTTTGTAAATTCAGATCTGCTTTACTAAAAAGGATCTGTTCGGGAAGGTCAAAAAATGCCTGCATCAGCTAAGCCCTAAGAATGGACAGTCCTTTATCATGATGTCATTTATAGCAGAATAGCTGAGCTTGTCTAATGAATCAGATCATGTTTCTGCTGCTATTATGGGAACTCAATATTTAACTTTCACCAGGTTAATGGGAAGGGAAATTGTGTAACATGTCTTAGTTATAAAATCTTGGAATATCTTGAATAAATAGAAGACTGATAATCAGAACTAGCTCTCTTTTCCAACAAATTTCATTCTTACTGCCATATTGTCCTTTAGTATAAAAGTTATATGCTAGGGCATGACAGTGTTATATAATCTTTAGCATACTATTAAAACACTTTGTTCCAATGAAAATAATATGAAGCAATTCAAGAGGGCTGCCACGAAGCAGGCATTTCTTTTAGACACAATGGTCCACTCTTTTTGAAGTAAAGACATATGTGTTTCAATTATGTAGCTATGTTTAGAATAATCTTTTTAAAAAAGTGATACAAGGCAGGAGAAAAATGGAAAAGAACAGCATTCAGAAATTAGAATTGATTTTCTGTAAAGAAGGGGAGATAATTGGGGTGGGTTTTTTTTCTGTTTATCAACAGCATGATAAGAGTACTTTAGACAAAAATGTCTGATGGAAAAGAATATTACCATTGGAAGAAATATCCATCTGGTTCAGTTCCAAGCCGGGAGAAAGGCACTAGAGACAAAATGGATGCTAGAAGCTGATTGGAAAGATGGTTTAATGAAGCAAAACCACCAAGCACATGATTCTGATACAGCTTTTATATCTTCTCTTGGGCTTTGCACTTGAACTTCCTGTTCTTATGCAAGGATATGTATTGTATTGGCTGTTACCAGACTCCCATGGGACCCTGTAGGGGTTATGTAGGGGTCATAGCTGGCTCTGTAGGTTGTCTGAGCTCCCAGGTTTGGTTGAAGTTTCTGACGGTGATGCAATGTCCTTAGATTTGAGCTCTGTGCCTTAATGGGTTAATCCTATTAGTCCTGAAGGGTCATATCTTAATTCTTCACCCTGGAGTTTAAGATCTTTTGTTTTGTGAATAGTCTGGCCCAGTCTTTCTTAATGGGCACAAAATATCTGCTGGGGGCAGGGAGCTGGGGGTCTGAGTTTCTGTCTCTCTTAAGATTTTTTATTTCTCTTTTGGGAGAAATATTTTATCCTGCCTTTTAAAAATATTCCTCAAATATTTCCTTCTTCTGGGGAGTGGGGAGAGGTGGCTTCCCACATTACAGAATAAATATTTTGATTGTACTTCAGAGTATTAAACTGTCAAAGTAGTTTATCAATACAGTGTCAAAATTTAACTTATAAGTTATCCAACAAATTTAAAATGGACATTGAAACAACTTTCACTGATATAATTTATTAAAACTCAAGGTAAAAAAACAGTAACAATGAATAACAGAGTGAATATATTTTGCTTTTTCTTCTGTTGGGTCATGGTGACAAGTTCAAGATTTCTGGACAAGGTTTTTGCTACCATTATTATGTGTTAAGTATTTTGTGTTTTCACTATTGGTTTGAAACACCTGAATATTGCTTTGAGTGCTGTAATTGGAGAGAGAAAAGCCATACAGAAATGCTTTGAATGAAAATACAGATAGATGTTTAGATGGGATCCCCCTGACACCACTATCAAATCACAGACCATGCTGCCAAAACATGGATTCCAGGCAGGAATTTGTCTTAATTTTTACATTTTTAGTCCAGGATGTCAGCACGACAATTATTTTAACAGATTCTACAGCACACAGCAAATTGGAGCCCACCTCTGTCTCAAGATGCTTTTATGAGCACCAGAAAGTGCCCCAGATTATTGTCTTTATATTCATTGCAATTTAGTAATTTAATGGTAGTCGTAAATAGATCCCATCCCATATCAAACCAAATCCAAACGCTCCCTTATTTTTCAGAGAAAGAGATGGCGACTCAATGAATTCCGTTTCATTGCGCACTTGCTAATTCTGACGTGGTTTTGTAGCCGCAGTTTGTGTTGGCATCTTCCTTTCGAGATTGTGCAGGATGGCTTTTCTGGGGAGGTAAAAAGGGATAAAAATAAGGAATAATAAAGGGAGACCAGCGAAGGCCCCGGAGTACGTGTCCGCACAAGCCGTCCCCCTCTGACCAAAAAACTCAACCAAGCCGGGGGTATGGCCTTGGAGCCAGTTGCCATGGCAGCAGCAGCTCTGTTCTATTATCGTCCGTCGCCATACTGCGTAACCATGCCCGGAGCCAATGGGAAAAGAGAGTCGGGATTCCAAAAGGGGAAAGGGGCGGGGCGAGAGCGGGTAGGAGGTTCGTTTCTCGAGGCGGTCGTCGGGCGGCCCCAACGGAAAGATCTGGCATTCGAGCGGCGTTGAAGGCGGAAAGAGGAGGAGGAGGAGGAGGGCAGAGGCGTTTTCGGAGCAGAAAAATCATGTTCGGGCTCTCCAGGGTCTTCGAAGACGATCCCTTCTTCCGGTGAGCAGGCGCGGCCTGGGTTGACTCGCGGTGGGCCTGAGCGGGGAAGGCGGGGGCCGCGAAGGTGAGCGGCGGATAATTTCCCTGAATTGAAGCCTTCTGGGTTTCAGCGGAGGGAGGGGGAGCCGCTCTGCGGACGAAGAAGCCGGTGGCCCCTCTGAGGACGGCCGCACCTGCCTTCGGGGCCTTTTGAGAGCCAGGCGCGTCGAACTGTATGTCTCCGTATACCTGAGATGCGGCGTGCGGAGGATGGGCTTGCAGGGGGCGGAGGAGGAGGAGGAGGAGGAGCAGGGACCGCCTTGCTCAATGCGCCGGCGGAGATGCAGCCGCTTTGCCCCCCGAGGTTCCATCTTCAGTCCCCCGAGGTTAATCTTCATATATAAGGTCTGCATATGTTAGCGGGATCTCAATAAAATCAGAATATTTCAGGAAGGGACCTTGGAGGTCTTCTAGTCCAGCCCCCTGCTGAAGCAGGAGACCGTTTCGTGCCATTTCAGACAAGTGACTGTCCAGTCTCTTCTTCAAAACCTCCACAACTTTTGAAGGCAAAGCTATCCCCACTGGTTAATTGGCCTCACTGATGGGAGGGAGGTTTCTCCTGAATTCCAGGTTGCTCCTTTCCTTGATTAGTTCCCATCCATTGTTTCTTCGCCTGCCCTCTGGTGCTGTTGACCCTCTCCCCTCTTTGTGGCAGCCTCTCAAATACTGGAAGGCTGCAGTTGTATCATGTCACCCTTCGTCTTCCTTTAAGTGGAGGTGCAGCCCACCCACCCCCGCCCTTTCCTTCACTTGGTGACTTTTTGGGCTTCGGACTGCATGTCTATGTATTTGTGCATGTGCTTGCAGATAGGTATATTAGCAAAAGGCAGACTCTACCCCTTGATCCACAGGCCAACTCCCAAAATGGGAGAGGATTAGAATTCAAAGTGGTTTTCGTTCTCCTTCCCACCATCGGAACTGGATGAGAAGCGAAACATTATCTTCTTCCTCAAGTCAAACAAACAAACAAACAAACAAACAAAAGACACAGTCCGGTTGCCTTTTGAAAAAGCACCTTTGAGACAACTATGACTTGAATGACTAAGAATCTCCACAGACATTTTCGTTTAGTTTTGAAGGATGCTGGAATTTACATAGGGTGAAATGGGCAGTTGAAGCCCCTATGTTGAAGTAGATGTTTTGAGTCTTAAAATCCAGCTGCTGACCCTCCCAAGGCAAGCAAAACTGGAGGCTAAATTTCTCAGGATCCCATGAGGCTGCAAATTGAATGATGGTAGGCCAAGTGCAAACCATACATTTTGCACTTTTGGTGTAAGTCAGAAAGGGCTTGAGGCAATGAAGAGCCTACTAACTTTCTAGAGACCTCTTCATGTCTGCTTTGAAGTAAGCATCTCTGAGGGACATAGTGCTTATTTGCATATAATTGTATATGGAATGTAACTTGGTTTGCTCTTCTGCAACCTTCCCAACATTATGAAACTGCCATTGACCTTCTTGTATGGAATGAGAGAAAGCTACTCTTGCTGCGGCATGTTGGAGTTCCCTTGCACATGTTTTAATCTCGTGTTCAGATTTCCAGCTTATATTTTGGTGAGCAATGTTCTGAAACACCACTCAAATAATAACATTTATTTTAAAAAAAAAAACTCCTTGTGGCTTAGATTTTAATTATTACATTCTGAAAATTCAAAGATAAAATTGAATTCTCATATGTTGTGCAAAAAAGAGGCAAAGTTTTTGTTATATTTTAAAATAACTCTTTTTATTAAAATATTTCATTAATTTTGCTAAAAGTATTTGGAGTTCTCAAAGTTTTTGCTGCTGCTTCATATATGTTGAATGATCTATTTTTAAAAGTCTGTTTTTAGCTAAGAATTTACATTTTTACTCTGTAACAATAATCACTGACTCTTAATAGAGAATTAGCCATTGTGTACTTCTGTAATGTTATATTCTGCTAAATGCTCACTATATACAGACCTTCTGTAATTATGAATCCCATGAGAAACTTTGTTTAGTATCAAATTGTAAAAGTAATATTTTAACATCTAAACTGCATTTAAAACTTTAAAACTAGATTCCATTAATTTATGTTCATGTAAGCTTTTTGCTTTCACAACAAAGCTTACATGAACATAAATTAGTAGAATCTAATTTTAAAACAATCTGTGGAATCTGCTTTCACAACAAACCATAGCATCAATGACAATCCATTGTCATATTTCTGAATATGGGTTACTAATTGTTTACAAATATTCTTAAGTTATTTATAAATATTCTTAAGTTATTTATAAGCAGTCCTGAAGACTTTTACCATACTTGGAATTGTATGGTGATGAAACTTTTTATCTGTTTGACCTGCTTTAGCCAAAGATAATTTTCAGATGCCATTTTTGATTTATCATTTGAGTACTCAGTCAGGAAATAGTTATTTGAGAAACTGCCTATCCACTGTAGTTTCCTGCAGTTGTCCTGTTCTGAGTCCCATTGATCAGTATCTTTTGTGGAACTCAATAATTGGGCCTTCTTGTCCTAATACCTCCTTTTGGGAACAACATTCCCCTGAAATTCTTATTAGCTCCCCCCCCCCCCCCNCCCCCCCCCCCCCAACTTTATTCAACATGCCCTCAAGACCAGCTATTCCCCCAGGCCCCAGATTACAGTAGATGCTGACTTTAAGTGCTTTGGTTTTAGTTTGACTAGTTTCTCCAGTCTTTTTTAGGTTTTGTACCATTATATTTTATTGTTCTTTT
Organism: Laticauda laticaudata; assembly: GCA_004320025.1. Taxonomy (NCBI): domain Eukaryota; kingdom Metazoa; phylum Chordata; class Lepidosauria; order Squamata; family Elapidae; genus Laticauda; species Laticauda laticaudata. The sequence goes on from BHFT01068151.1 coordinate 23,844, forward strand.
GTTAGCTTCCAAAAGTTATAATACATTCAAAAGTTACAATAAATAAATTGTTGTGTATTTCAAAGAAATAATACATACATGCACACACACATGCATATTAAATTTTATGGATTAATGTAATATCTACACCCAAATTAGGCTTCTATATTAATCTGGCTCATTTCCAACTTTTTCTAGGAGCAGTATGTTTGGGTATTAATTTTGCAGTACTGTAATTTCTCTGCGTAAGGTACAATTGTACGTTAGTTACAGATTATATGTAAGCTACAATTACACAGTAGTTATACAACTTTTGAAATCAGAGGACAATTTTACTCAATGTCAGCAGCTGTTTTGATGGCTCTGACAGGGTGTTAAGACTTTATGTCAGTTTTGTTGCCAACTTCTAATGTAATAAAATCAGTGGCATTAATCCAGAGACTCCCATGCTCAGACAGGCTGTTTCCTTGGTATTCATCCTTTTAAAAAAAATTGTTGAGTCAACATGTAGAAGTCAGAAAGTAACTTGGTTTTTTTTAAAAAAAAAAGATTAGTAGACTGAAAATGAACAAAGGCACATGTGACTCCACATTAAAGAAATGTAGGTTGTTGAGTTAACCCATAGTGCTGATCAAATCACTTTTGCAAGTGATACTGAAAAGGAGGACAATTTCCTGTCATTCTTGCTGTTCATGCACCTTAAAGCTCTGCTCTAAAAGTTGGAGAACCACTAAACTCAGTTCCAAGAGGCCATGGAAAACATATAAAGGAGAAGAGACAGAAATTCCACTGGACAAATAAATGCCTCATACACAATATTGAATTAACCCTACTGTTGTGGATTCATTGTGAATAAGGAATACAAGACTGAGAAGAAGAACCATTCTTATTGGAACTTTCATTGTGTGCCTCCTTTAAAAGAAATAGGGACCCCAACAGTGGAGAAGGAAAGGTTTTCATAAAAGTTTGAGGTCTGAAATCCTAGAAATCTGATTTGCTATTCAGTTTGGGTAAACTAGGCAGGTCCCTGTCGGTAAACTTGGGATGAGTTCAATTGTTAGATAAAATGACCTTTCAGAAGAGCAGCATCTCTTCTTGTGGAAGGAGGTGAAATTTTAAGGATGGAACTGATTGGGGATAAAACATTGGGATTTCTTTAAGTTGCAATTCCCTTGTATGGGCTACTCTCTGAGCTAGTGAAGAGGCTTCTATTCTTTGATTCAGGGAACTTTATTTGAGGGCAGGAAGATTCAATTTGGGTCTGATGGGATTAGGCAGCAATAAACTGAGTTTGACCCTGATCACAACATCGAAAAAAAGGGAGGAAAAGGATACAGCCTCCATTTTGTTTGTTAGGTTTATTTTCTCTACCACACTACATTAGCCCTTCTGGATTGTGTCCCCAAAGTTCTAAACCTCTTAATTATACGACATCTGGTTTTCTTGTAGTATAATTATCATCCCATTCTTCTCCTTATTTCTTTGAATTTAAAAATGCATAGCATGCATTCCCTTGAGCATTTTGGGAAAAATATAAGCATGGCATGGAGAAGCAAAGCAGGTGTTTATATTTGTATAAATGAATATGCTGGAAATTTGGTTAAATGTAACCAAGAGTTAGATATTGTTGTAATAGGTACTAGTGGGTATATATACACATTTTAAAAAAAAATAAAATAAACTATAGTGGGGTTTGCATTACATTAGTCATAGTGACTGTCAGAAAATGTTTAAATATAAATACTAATTCTCATTTTTGAGAAGTACTATTTTGCATTCTGTAGATCATGCAAATTACTAACACTACTTCACTATGGGAGTAAGTTCTAAAATGGTAAACTAGTATAAAAGCTTCCTCTGCCTCACAAGGAGAGGATTGGAATTGACAGTCCAGAAATACAGTCTAGGATCGAATTGGCTTTATAAATGTCTCCTTGATTACACAGCTGTTCCTGGGAAGCTTTGCTAGATCTCAGACTGTTTTCTGGTCCTGCCAACTTTTTTCCTGAATAGTGTAGACAGGTGCAGAAGCAATTTCCCTTCTGCAGAAGGCTGCCCTATTTTTGTATAGTCCACTACTGGGACAGAATGCTGTACCAAGTCAATGTTCTAATAACTTTTTTTTAAAGAAAACACTGTAATAAAAGACTAAAATATCAAATGGCAGCTTTCTAATATATCTATAAGCGCCACCAATTAAAACAATGTTCTGTATTTCAATTTAATGTATTGGAATTCACTGATGTAACTTGCATGGTACCAGTATATTGCAAGGAAAATATACTCAATATATTGCAGCAAAATATGCCTTTCATTCTGTTGATTTTGAGAAGTCAAATCTTCTGTCTTTGTAATTGAATGAACTTATGACAGTGGATACATAGATCATGCACACTCCCTGTTTTGCTGATATACTTGTTTTAAATATTCTGTCTTTTAATCTTTCTTGGGTATCATAATGTAACATGCAGCAGTTAACTCTGAAAAACAATGTGATCAGTGAAAACTATGTAAACTCTCTGTAAATAGTGGCTTTTGTTGTATGTTGTATTTGAGAACTTTGCATGTTCTCTAATGCAGAGATAAATATTTTCTAACTATCCCATTTTATTTTCAGGGATACATTTACTGCCCATAATGAACATGTACAACATTTATTTTCTGAACCTTTTGGGCGAGATCCATTTCTTTCAATTGAAGACAGACAAGGGGGTATACATCACAGAGGACATCCCAATTCTCAAATGGCCTTGAGAGACAATGACAAGGTATGTCTTTTAGATAATGTCAATTTCAGCTTTACTATTCCTGTGGGGTGTGTGTGTGTGGTCATGTTTTGATGGAAAATATGGAGATTACAAAATTCTTACTTGATTTTTAGTTCTGAAGGATTACATTGATTTAAACCATTATTTTAATTCTGAATCCTTTTCTTTTCTCACAAAGTGAGATAACTGAATCTTTGGAATTTATGTTCTACTTTAATACTACAGGGGTTGAAGGATAGTGCTAAGTTCTGTAATCTATGCACTAGAAACTGATATAGCTTACAGCAGCAGAAACTGTCACTTGCAAGTCAGAAGGGTAACTGCCAGATTTCTTTTTATTCTTACATTTGTACTCAGGGACATCCTTTGAAATAGAAATACCCCATCTGCCTTCTAGGCTAGAGTTACTCCTTTTTTTTCCTAGATATAGAAAGATCACTATGCCTTTGGCCTTTTGCTGTTTTGTTCTAATTATAATTGTGAGATTATATACCTGTAAGAAAAGTAAATAAAAATACATGTGATGCTTCTCCAACTTTGTTTTTTTTATAATATATTAAATAGCTGTTTAATTCCAGAAAATACTATAAATATGATATATAAATGTGTCGAGAACAATACCTGCAATTTATCTGGCTCTTAGTTGTCATTAAATGACAATAACAAAAATCCAAATGTCTTTGCTGGTATGCACTTAAATAATATAATTACATATGCATCACTGTCCGGGAATGAATGAAACAAATTATTTAGCAGTGAAGTCCACTTTTTTGGTGGATCAGAAATATTGGAGCCTTCTAATCTAACTAAGTTGGGAAGGACAATAGAATAATAACATCCATTTTGAATTACTCTTAGTATGAATGGACTGTAAATCAATTGCTAGGAGCACAGAGTTGCTTTTATGAGTTATTTCTGATTAATCATCTCTGCTGACAGATTGACTTTGATCAGTTTAGCAGCAGAGAGGCAACTTCACTTCTTCCTGAAACCATGTGCTCATCTTCAAAGGTCTGTTCCAGAGAGATGCCCCAACCTCAGGAGAAGATTTGAGGAATGGAGAAAAGGGCAAAGAAGCAAGAGTTTTGGACAGTCTTGCCTAACTTGTAACATGCATGTTTTGTCTGGACTGAAACCCAAAGCATACTTGTTCTGGGCACAGGTGTTCCAAGGTGGGAAGAGTAGGAAAAAAGGGAAAGCTATTGATGGAAGAAATATGTGTGGCTAAAGGAAGCTAAGAGATAGAAGAAAAATACAGGAAGATTGGGAGATGTGCAGGGACACAACAATATGGAGAAAGTGACCTTGCCCAGAATATTCCCACCAAACTTCCTAGCCACAATGTGATAGATCATAGAGCTAACATAGAAAAAAAACATTATTTTATGCCTATCCCTATAGCTTCTGTGGGAATCTATATTTATCATTACTTTTAAAATGCATGTTATATGTTTAAAATATCTTGGCATTTTGATTATTATACACATAATCCCAGACAAATACATTAATTTTTGTGACTGTGATATTTTATGTAATGATAAGGGCACTGAAGAGCATTTCAACCTTTCATAAAATTATGACAGAGTACAAACATGAATGTGGCTATATTAAGAATGCTATTCTTTCTCAGGAACCCGAGGAGGGGATGAGATCTATTGTTTTGATGAATACAGTCATTCAGAAGCTGAATGATAGATAACATTATGCAGCCAAAAAGCTATCTATTATAGGAAGTAGAATTCTTCTAGTGATGGTAGGCTATAAATCTAAATTTGCACAGTCTTTGCATTACTGCATTAATTTACCTAAAAAATTACAGGGTTCTATGTTGCTATACAGTTCTTTGCTTTCCCCCATTTTTGAACAAAGGAAGCCTGTGCTGTTTCCAAGGATTATGGTGCTTTTGTGCATTATTTGGTTTGCTACATTTCTTTCCCTTAAATCAGCTCAACATTTTCTCATACCTGCAGAGCTGCCACCACACTGGGCTCTGAGTCTAGTGCAGATGCCGATCTGTGCCAGGCTTGAAGCTGCCTCTGATGATGCTGATCCAGGTGCCAATCTGTGCCAGGCTCTGAGCTGCTGGTGGCATGGCAGCAGTGGTGGGAGGTGTGAAAATGGGAAGCCCCCAGCTGTCCTCCTTGATGCATTTTGCACTCTGTTCACCTCTTGGTCGTCCACCTATTTGGCTCTCCCTCTGGCCACTCATGGTGAGTTGTCCGTGCAGCACATTGGCCATGTGGATTTGTCCTGTGGCAACTTGGCACCTGTGAGTTGGCAGAGGCATCTTGGCGGTAGTGAGTTGGCAGTAATGAGCTAGCCACGGTGAGTTATGCTAGACCCATGGAACAATCATTTTCTCATATTTGTTGTAGTAATATTCTTATTGGGCTTAATCACAGTAGTGTTTAAAATACCCTTTCATTAAGAAATTAGATATTAATATTCTCCCAAAAAGTATACACTGGCTTTGGCAAGTTGATTGCCTTCAGACATTGTTGAATACAGATTCCATACGTTCTAGTTAGCTACCATTAGAGTTGCTGGAAACTGCTTATACTTTGACAGCAGATTATTGCTACCACTAAGTTCCTAGCCCATGTATTAATAAAAAAATTAATATACCCCAATATTTCATAGGTATTAGTAGAGTACCTGGAGACCTAGGCCTCAGGATATGCTCCATGTATATTCTCCAGTTTGTGTGTAAGGAAAATTTTTCAATTGTATGATTAAAATTTGTATTTGCTTCAAATTTTAATTGTAGAAGTCAGTTATGCTGTGTAAAATGAGATTTTAAAAAAAATATGGGATGAGGAGAATATAACATGAAAGTAGAAAGGAGTAGAGGTAAGAAGTGTACGCTTTGCAAGGGAATAGGCGGAGATAAATGAGTCATGAGATAGAAAGAATGAGCCATAAATGAGCAGAATTGTTGAGTGATTCTGCTTGTGAACAGGGATCTTGTAAGCACATTGTATATAAAGTACTGTAAATTTCCTGAAAACATGCAGAATGACCAGTATAAACACGTTTTTCATGTGATGCTTTTAGTATAACTATATCCTTCACCCATGTTTTTGGACATTCTGATGTACTTCTAATTTATTTTTTAAAGGATTTATAGACTGCTTCAGTTGCATTACTCTAAGTGGCATACAGCATTCTCCTTACATAAATATGTTGCTTCAAACAGAAGATTGGCTGTGCTTTCTCTATCCAACTTTCCACAACTACTCTTACTAATTTCTTCTGAAGTCTCAGTCTGTGCAGTCATTTAGTCTGACTGATAGTGTTTCCATCCAGTCATAGTTAAGTCTGTTCTCTGTGTTGTGAGTGTACCTGCATTCAGTAGTATTTATAGCCTCATCTTTTTATTGGTGTACTGGCAAGTAATTTATTTGTGGTGGATTTATAAGCCAAAATATTCTATATATTGTGAGAGATTTACTCAGTATGTCTTTTCAACGACCTTTGAATCTGCTAACACTGTTAGGATCCCATGACTATTTTTGTATTTTACATAATCTTTGATTTTACAACATAATTTGCTTGCCTGCAGACTATTTCCCTTATTTATTTTAATTGTTGTGATTGGCAATTTCTCTCAGCTTGCAATAATTTATTAATTAAAATTTATGCCTTGAAGAGGAGCAAGTTTGTTGATGTATTCAATGTTTCTTTTTGAACTGGCTAATCTCCACTGAATCTACATGGAATTGAATATTTGGAAACATGAGTGATGTTTATAGTGCTTAACTTGATACTTCAAAGCTAGTTAAAAGTTTTTTTAAAGATAGATATAGAAGCTTAAAGTTTAATCATTCATTCAGCATGTCTATTTCAGTTTGAAATTAGATGTGGCAGAAGCTGCAATGTTTGTTCATAACAAATGAAAGTATAGTGCAAGTTGTAACTATGATTTGAAAAGAAGCACATTGATGAGAGCTGATAACTTTCCCTTCCTTCACACCTGGCACAAAACAAACTGCCTTCATGAATGCTGTAGGAGTTGTTCTGTCCCAGGGTGTCTGAATTCAGATGAACACAAAAATGAAACTTGGCTCTTGGATTATAAGAAGGCTGGGGAGATCTATTTGTTTGTTTGTTTGTTTCTTCAATTTCTATGGCCACCCATTTTAATCAGTGACTCTAGTCTAGGATGCTTACCATTCAAAACATATATGTTACTGTTAAAAATATTTGAAAACATTTTAAAACAATAAAACCAATACAAACACCCAAAACATCCAAATTAAATACACATAGGAGCAAGATACTTGGATAGTTAGCAGTATAGCCAGTAAATAGGATCCTTGACACATTTGAACACCCAGGCCTGGGAACATAGTCAGGTTTTTAGGACCTTACAAAAGGCTAACAGGTTTGGGGGCCATTCTGATCTTTGAAGGGAGAATGTTCCATAGAGTTTGGGCTACTGCAGAAAAAGCTCATCTTCTGTCTCCACTAGCCAACATTCTTTGACTGACTGGATATGCAACATATCCATTCTACTCAATCTGGTTGGAAGGGTAGAGACTCTTGAAAAAAAATGTGATTCCATCAGGTACCCTGGACACAAGCCATATCGTGCTTCCAGAATCTTGAATTTCATCCAGAAATACATCAGTAACCAGTGCAACTCACATTTGTGTGCTATGTATTTGGCACCATCTTCACAGTTGCATTCTGCACCTGTTGAAGTTTCCAAACAGTCTTCAAGGGCAGCCCCATGTAAAGGGGCCCCATTGTAGTCTAACTTGAAGGTTACACAGGCATGAGTTATTGTGAGCAGGGTCCTCGCAGTCCAGGTATGGGAGCAACTGGCATATATGAAGGTGTGCAAAAGCCCTCCTAGCCACTTTTCCACCTGTTCTTCAAGCAGGAGCCACAAGTCCAGGAGGACACCTAGATTTCACATTGGGTCTGGCTGGGATCGCTCAACCCATCCAGAATCAAACTTGGAAGAACCTTGTTGGGAGAGGGGAGTGTTGTCCAAATACTCACAACACTTGGTCTTGCTAGGATGGTCCCATCTAGTTCCCCAAGACCCTGGAATAGTATGTCCACGGCATCACTCAAGAGAGGTCTGGGGTAGAGATATAAAGCTGGGTGTCATCTGCATACTGGTGATACCTTACTCCAAACCAATGGATCATCCTACCCAGCAGCCTCATATAAAAGTTGAATAGGAGAAAGAACAGAGTGCTGAGGCAGCCCACAAAATAAGGGCGCAGCCTAGATCTCTCTCCCTCTATCAACACTGACTGGAACCAGCCCTGGAAAAAGGAAAGCCAGCACAGAAATTGTTCACCCTCAGTTCCCTGAGCTGGCCCAGAAGGATTCCATGATCAAGGCTATTGAATGCTATTGAGAAGTCTAGAAGAACCAGGTTGAATGCGCTGCCTCCACCCTACTCCGGCCAGAGGTCACCTATGAGTGCGATCAATGCCATTTCAGTCCCAAACCCTGATCTGAACCACAAGAAAAGGGACCAAATAATAATCCTCATCCAGGGTTCTCAAAAGCTACCATGTGACCATATGCCATGAAACAGTAATAGATTCATGATTTTCCTATCCCAGTTGTTAAATTGTTCCCTATTGCCCCTTTTATTTAAAGAGGTTGTATGTATGATCTCTTTGCCCTCACATTTTTCATGTTTAAGATTGATTTGGAGAATTTCTTGATTTTAATCTATGAAATGTGTATCCTTCTCCAACAATTATTTTGCAGCAATTTACATAAGTTGATATTTTTCTTACAGGCGATGAGCTGTTCCCTTATGCCTTTTAACAGTTTTGGTGGCATGGTTAGTATACAAATACAACACACATTTAATCTGAGCATGCCTTTGTTCCCCTTGAATTTTCTAAACCATAATAATTTTTAAACCAAGCAACAATTTTGAATGAACTGGTGCTTCTCTTTCAGGGATCAAGTTTTCCATTTATACCCTTTGGCACTTTTGGTGGCATGGTCAGTATACTAACAACAAAGATTGCTAAGATTTGGTGCTATGGGCATTGTGCATTAGCATTTTTGTTACTTTTCATTTTCATTTTTTTCTTTTTGTCCAGAAATAAACCTTATATTTATCTTATTTTTTCTGACTTATATATTTTTTTCACTTTGCTAAGTGAATCCTTTTTTTAAAAAAAATGTTATAAATATAAATATTTATATTATTATTATTATGAAAAATAGGATATAACCCTTCCAATTGTAGTACTCTTCTCCCCCCCCCCCAAGGGATCGTAAGAAAACTTTGGAGTGCATTGGGATTATGAAGTAGTAAACATAGTTTAAATTTAGTTTATGGTAAAATATATCTGTAGGTGGAAATCTATGAATGTTTGAAGCGAATAGATGATTTTTTTAAAAAAAAAGGTGAATAGGAAAATTAAGATTTCAATAAAAAAAATGTAGAAATGAGGACTGCAAGATTCTTAGCTAGCTTAATAATACAAAACTTGCTTTTTTTAATGTGGCAAAAATGTTGAAGGTAATAAGAAGTACACTTGATAGAAAATGTACAGGCTTGTTAGTTATTTTAGTAGCAGATTTCAAGAAAGTTGAGTCCAGGTGCACTCCCATTCAGTTATATTTTAAGGCCATAATATTAATGCTGCAATTTATATGATCTACAATTTTTCTTTTAGGCCATGAGTTTTCCGCTTATGCCTTTTGGCTGTTTTGGTGGCATGGTTAGTATATTACACACACATACTTATTTATTTATTTTTTTGGTGATGTGGACATGTCTATTTCACTTGTTCTAAAACTAAGCATCTTGCATTTTGCTTTATACATACATTTTAGTATGCTTGTTTCATTTTGTGAAACTGTTTTGTGTTTTTTTTTCCCCTTTGGGGGAAATCATTGTGAAAATACCAATTTAGTGTCTGTGGGGATTAAAATTATGCTATAATTTCCAAAGGCGTCTCTTTTTTTATCTTTTATTTTCCTTTTATATATAATAAAGCTATGAGAATAAAAACTCAACTTCCAATGCCTTTCTTTGTATTAATCTATATTATATAGTGAGACTATATATATTATTAATAAATTCATAATATAGTTATCTATGTCATTCAGCTATGTCTTTCTAAACCATTTAAACAAATGTAAAACAAATAATATATACTGAACAGGTAGCAATTAAAACTGGAGTCATGAGCTCTTTGAACATAAATATTTTGGCTCTTTTGTCACAGAACAATTCAAGCAGGCATATTTGCGGTAGGGAAAATATGCTTTTATTTGTCCTTTTTGAGTCAAAGTAAGCTCCAACTTTTTCTGTCCAAGGCCATTATAAGAATGTGTGAATGATGTTGTACCATGATTGTGTTTGAAATATATTACTTGATCAGAAAGATCTTTGTGTCTCTTTCTTTTGGACCTGCTCAATGGCTTTTAGCATGGAGTTAAATACAGGATTTATATTGTTTGAAAAACAAAGCAGTGAAAAACTGGCAAAGTTCTGCATTTCCTATTACAATAATCTAATTTCTGTTAACATTCCTGGCATGTACAATTACTGTACATGCTGTATTGTACTGTAGTTTCTTTCCAAAACTACTTTCTAAAAATACATCACATTAATCTGTTTTTTCCTCCATTGTAAATATCAAAATATTAATATCTTCTTTCATAATTATTGTATGCAGTGTATATTGGCCTATACTTTTTAATGGAGACTGGGGGAAATCTAATTAAAAATGCCCAAGATATCATTTGAATATCTCTTCAGGCCTTTTGCTTCCATCTTTAATTCTTAAATTCTTTTCTAATGAAAACATTTTGCTTCAGTTTCTATCAATATTTTTTTCTTGGGCATACCATTCATATAAAAATGATCATATATTCTTTATGTAGTATCCTATGAGGTTCGCTAATTGGGAAATACAAGAAATATAGCACTTAAACACAACAAACATTATGAAAGCATTAATGCTCCATTCTTTAATTAGGTTTTCCCTCTAACTGTATTAAAGTTTCTCAAATTTCAGAGCAGGTTTAGAAGAAGGGACAATTTGTTGTCTCAGCAAAACCATTCTGCTGTCAGAGAGACATCATTAGATGTAATTCCATCAATGGATTCCTAAATATAGCTTAACTTTTATAATTGCAAATGATAATTTAAAAGATAGAGACTTTATTGCCTAATGAAGGTTGGGAAGTCGGTTATAAATCAAAATTACTATTTATGATTTTTGTATTTTTACTGTCAGAGGAAAAGGATTGTTAACATGTCTGCTGAGGTCCTGGAATAATTCGGCCAACTGAGCTATTGTATACCTGTATTAGGAATGGGAGACATCATTTTTGTTCTAATCAAAATAAAGATGATACAAATGCTGTAGTCCTGGTTTTTAAATTACAACCTTTGTTACCTTTTGTAACTTCCTCTCATCCAATTTTGAGAATGTCCAAATTCTGTGACACTCTAGCACTGGGAAAATATAGAAAGAGAGGGAAAGGGAGAGAAAGAGAAAAAGATCAAGAGCGCACGTGTCAGATATTTCAATGAGTTGGATGTTCTTTGGTTTCATTGAATTAGAATTTAGAATAGAATAGGATAGAATGGAATAGGATAGAATGGAATAGGATAGAATAGAATAGAATAGAATAGAATTCTTTATTGGCCAAGTGTGATTGGACATACAAGGAATTTCATTCAGTTTTCTCCATTCTTGCTTTCTTGCTTGCTTCATTTTGTATGTGAGCCATACATTTACATGCTAATATTTTCAGTGAGTTTATTGGGATTCCTATAACATTTTGCCTGCTTCTGTAGCCTTCTATGTGGTCTGTAAAGGTGTTAATGCTCTGGCTGGAATGTTGGTAACATGTGATAGCAGTGTAAACAGAAGTCATGGTTACTGCATTCCCATCATAGATGATGGAACTGAGTCAACAGTGTGCCATACAAGTGTTGTGTTCTGTCATTAGTCTGTATCTTCTTTCACATATAATTGTATTCCTAAATTGCATATTCCAAATCACAAAAGAGAACCTAGTTTATGGAGTGATTAATCAGCTCTTAAATTGACCCAGACGAAGATAGCCATTCAAGAAATTCACACAAAAAGAAACATTTTTTTCTGCACATGGCTAATCATAGCCTAGTGAAGATTTCATTTTGTGTTTTTTAGCTTGATAGTAACAAGCATAATCAACAAGCTTTGCCACTCTATTCTAAATTTTCTTTTTCATAAAACAGATTACAGTGATATTTCAATTCACCTAATGATATAAACTTGTTTTTCATATGTTTGTGAAATAGTAATTGTTGTGATAACTTGTTATTTCATTGAAAACTTAATGGCTGAGAAATGAGTTTAAGATCTATGAAATCGTATTTTGATTCAATTTTATTTAAAGTTAATAAGGAAAGCCTTTCAGATACTTCTATAGATATGTATTTGTATGCCTGGTCCAGCAATCTTCTCTAGGAACATATTTGACGAAGGGCCAAACTAGATGTGATGTTGGCTGTCCCACAGTTTGGAATTTCACCTACTGACAAAACTTAGAAGTGACACTTTAGGAGATGTGGTTTAACATATTCTGGCAGTCTATTCTTACACTACCTTGTATTAGCTTAGAGAAATTTCTGGCGGTTTGTCTTGTTTTACTGAACAGTTGAATTGAGAAGAGTATAATAGAAAAAGAGAAGTGTTTCATAAAACACCAAGTATCACCTTCATTTTCTATTTTTTTAAACTGTTGCTCCTCTTAATTGCTATATCTTTGTCCTATCTTCTGATGCCTGAAAAAGTAAGCTTCTTCCCACCTGTGCATGAATGAATTGTAATAAAATTTCTGAGTTTTGAAGCATTTCATTGTTTCTTTTTCTTCCTCTCTGTTGAAGCAGAATATGAATTTCAGAAATCCGTTCTTTGCAATGGACAGAATGATGTCAAACATGAGAACTGGTATGGTGGAAATGCAAAGAAATTTTGTAAGTTGTTAAGTTTTTATGTTAATTTTGTCATGAATATTATTCATTAAAATAATAGGAAAAAATAGATTTTGTTAGAGCAAGGGTCCCAATCCCAGTCTGTGGCCTGGTGTGGGGCCTAACCTGTTCTGAACCAAGCCGTGGAAGTGGTGAGAGCACACATGCGCACACAACCATCCCCTCTCTCCCCTCTCCCCCCACTGCTGCCTCCACCAGTCTGAAAATGCTGCCTTAGAGAAAGAGGTTAGTAGTGCATTATTATCAATTGATAGTTTTTAATTTCAGTTTAAGTTGTGTGTTCTATAATGAAGGAACTGTAGAGGTTATCTACAGTTAGAATCATTTTCACAATGTAATGTGGTACTCTCTTTGATTTCATATCCCACCCCCTAATACTGGCCTTAGATATATCTAATTGATGCATTTAAAAAGTGGATAGAAATGCCCATCCAGCCATGAAGATACATCTTTAAATATGCCTAACTGATTGGTGCATATTTGTGTTAGCTTTTGACTGTTTGCCAGAAAGAAAAAAATTAGTTCGGAAAAACTTTCTTTCAAACTGCACTAGAGGAGACTTTTACTCATTTCCAGCATCTGACAGTTCCAAAATCAGCTCTTCTGTTAAATTAAGCCTGTTTGCCAAGTGAATGGGTAAGTTTGAATAATGCTTCAGAACATTTTATATCCCATAGGCCTGGGATATTAAGTCAGTTTTGTAGATGTAGTTGCATTTCCTAAGATTCACTTTTTATTGTCTTAAGTGTAGCATGAATGAAGTCAAGTATCCCTCACATTTAGTTTGATGTGCATAGATACATGTTTCTCTTGGCAGTTACAGAAAAACAGATTGCCACAGTATTCTCACAGGATCTTTCCACCAAGTATAATCTATAGTCTTGTGGTAGGGGACTGCAAACTTCCATGAAATATTAGTTTCCATTCTGTACTCTAATTGTGAAGTCTTTGCTTGTTTTTAAATTATTTTCTTCAGGATAAAATGGCATTTGATCCAAATGCTCACTCCTACAGTTCTTCCTCAGTGATGACCTATTCCAAGAAGGGTGACGAACCGCCAAAAGTTTTCCAAGCTTCAGCCCAGACACGGACTGCTCCAGGAGGGGTACGATAATATTTTGGGAATCCTCTCCTCACTAATAATAGTATTATTCTAATTTGGTATGTGCTTCTAAATCATTAGGCATAAATGTATTATTATGCAACAGAACAAAGCATTGGAAAATTAGTATAAACGTTTGAAATTAAAATTTGACTTTGAAGTGATGGCATGATGTTTAAAAAGCCCCTTCATTGCTTTGCTCATAGGTGCTGCCATCTAATTTTGAATTTGAACCTTAATGTCAAAGTTCATGAAATGTAGCATGCAAGCAAGATAAAACTGTTGAAAATAGCCCACAGTAAATCTCTTTAGCGCTCAGCCAGTACTTCTTTATCAAAAAGCTTCTAATAATATACTTACGGGCATGCTGATAAGTTGTAGCCAAGATTGTCGAGATAGTTAGTGTTCCTTTCATGTGGCAAATAGCAGAACGCTCTTTATCTCTGTAGCTGAAAAGTTCCATTCATGGCTATATTTAGATAAGTTATGGTAGTTTTTGAACCATTCTCATGAGACAATGTTGAAACCTTAAAATATTGGAATTCATGCCTAGTTTCTCTGAATGTGAATCAACATGCATGCCAAGGCCATAATTCAGAGACATGATTGTGCATGCAACTGAATTGTTTTACATGTGGTTTTTGCTGCTAGAATTGCTCTCTTCCACCTCCACCCTCAAGTATAACTTCCGCAGCATAGTGAGTGATATGTGCTCATAGTGTAGCCTTCTGCATTTGTCATGTTTATTCTGTGATTAATTTAGGCTTCATATATATGTTTCCATGATTTGTAGAAAGTTTACTTGAAAGGAGAAATCCAGAAAACTAATTAGGACGTTTTCTTCTTACATTTTTTATTTGTTTGTTTTTTGCTTTAATTCAGATTAAAGAAATCAGAAAAGCTTGTAGAGATTCTGAAAGCGGGTTGGAAAAAATGGCCATTGGTCATCATATTCATGATCGTGCTCATGTAGTTCAGAAGGCAAAGAACAACAAAACTGGTGATGAAGAATTGAATCAAGAATTCATTAATTTAGATGAAGGTAGCCATGCTGCTGGCTTCTGTTTCTTCTATTTCCTCCTCCTCCCTCCCCTCTTTCTTATATGATCAATGTTGTTTAGATGGCACCATAAGCATATACCTGCATTACATATAAAATGGTGTATTGGCATTTTCTAGATAATTATGTATTTTTTATTAGTGCAAAACATCGAGAGAGATATATACACTTTCAAATGAAGAAATTTATAATTTAAAATTGCAATTGTTTGCCAGGAGAAGCTCATGCATTTGATGAACAATGGCAAAAGGAGATTCTGAAGTTTAAGCCCTCTGGAGGAAGACACAACATAGATTCCCCAAAACATAGAAGCATTCATCATGTAAGCAAGGAGGATGCTCCAAGGAGGTATACAATGTAATCTTTCTTGTTTTGCCTTACACTATTTTAAGAGAGAGTGAGAATTCTTTTATGATGTCATATGTGTATTAGGATTCTATGCTTATTTTTCAGGAATGCATTCAACTACTGTGTACCTTAAGCATCCTAATATAAAAATATTGGCACTAATTGTCTGCTCGTTAGTTCAATTAAAACCTATAAAAGAAAAATATCAAAACAGAAAATCAGTGGGAAAACAGTACTGCCCAAGATGGGGATAAGGAACATGTCCTACAAACATTGATAAATTACAACTCTGGGTATCCCTTAGTATTTAATAGCTAAGACTTCAGCAACATGTTGTGTGTCACAAGTTTTCCACTCCTGCATTGGTGCAGTCCTGTTTTCCCCAGCTCTGAATGACTCCATCTTCATAGGATTACAGGTGATGCCAATTGAGGTGGGACATTGCACTTTAGTTTTGCAAGCCATCTGAAAAACAGTATCTAGATATAACAGTTGTTTCTTTATGCATAGGTGTCAAATTTGCGGCATCATGTTCCCATCACATGACATTTCACGACTTTTTCCCCATTTGCAGAACTAGGGTGGGCGTGGCCTACGTGTGACGCATCCGGCCCACAGGCCGCCAGTTTGACACCCCTGCTTTAATGAATAGTTAAAGGTTTTCCCCTGTATATTCTGTGTTTAGCTGATGTTACATTGTATAAAATAAACCTCAAGTATTCCCTTTTTGTTATCCTTGTTTTTTCAGGGAGAAGATGCACCCAAGAACAGCAATAGAAGGACCGAGGAAACCCACATCTTCTCTTGAAAAACTCAGTGTCAAGGGATCACATGTTCCTCTCAAACCCAACAAAAAATAATTGTGTTGCTTTTCATGTTAATATGGTTGTCTGGAGAGAGGAAACAATAATTCTGGATCAACAAATAAGACCAAGCTCTCTGTTCCTAGCATTAGTGACTCTTTTTTTTCTCTTTTGACTACTGAATGTTTATGTCAGTTTCAGCTTCTTGGTAACACTTGGCTCTGAACAGTAAATGAAAAACACTGAGACTGAAAAGTACTTTATGGCTTTTTAAAAGAAAATGTGGAATGATACAGCTATGTTCATTAACACCCAACTGTTCTAACAAATATGGGGACAAAGTTAGCATTACAAATATAGTACCAGGTTTCAAGGACTTTAAATTAAAGCATTGTTACAAGCATTGTAACTCAAGAAGCAATACTGGTATGTATGCTTTTGGCAAAAGGCCAGTCTTTCAAAGTCTAGGTTACAGTTGAACTGCAAAATCATTAGCCATTATGTAATAAACAAAATGTCAATGTTCTTATTATTTCTGAAGTCTACCCAAAATTAGTTTCCCCAATATATTACGTGAACAGAATTAGTACCTTAGTTATATTTTGGTAGAGAAAAACAAAACAAAACAAAAACATGAATCCGAAGTAAAGCATTTCACTAAGGGGGGGTTCTGCCATCTTTGCGTAAAATATTTAACCCAACCCATTTTAGTTTCTTTAGATTTGTAAAAAAAAACACATTCTGCTTTGATTGAAAGTTATGTTCTAAATTATTGAATCCCACATTCTAATTATTTTGATAGAAAAAGTAATAATTTTTACAAACAATGATTTAAAATAGGAAAAATGTGTTTATTAGGATTGGGTCAGATAAATAGCAATGTAACGTTCATAGGGCAAACAGGAATTCAAAGAAAGTGGTAACTGAAGCTCATTTCAGTTTTCATATTCCGTACTGGAGCAAAAAGGGTGCACAGCTGACATTAAGTGATGAAGAATTTCTGAATTATCAATCCACTTTAAGACAGTTTTTAATGCTACTCTCCTTTCTCTTGAAGATATTTTCCTATTGTTCATTATTATTTTGTTTGTTTACTGATTAATTAGTTCATTTTCATGAAGCTTAAGGGTAAGCTAGAGATGCAAGTTTTGCAGTAGGAAAAATACAGATTTACTGAAAGTAGTTGTCAACATGACGATTTAAGCAATTCAAATTGATAAAGCATCTTATAATGCAAAGTCATATTAAAACACGGATATTTGGATTCATTGTTTATCAAGGCTTGTCAGTTTAGATATTGCTGCTCTGTAGGGATAACTGGGAAACATAGTTTTGATATCTGAGCTTCTGTGTTGAAAGTTCTAATATTGTGGTATCTTATTAAACATTTACTAAGTAAAATATATGTACCTCTGCTCTTTCAAGGTATGTAACTTAAGATATGTATATGTATGCCATTCCTCTTATTGAATAAACACTATGCTACATTAGATTGACAATTTTAATTTAAATCAATCTTTCAAATTTCAAATAGTTCTTCATTAACATGCACTTTTTTTGATAATAAAGAACTATTCAACAAAATGTGTGTGTGTCTTGCAGAAGAAATGGTACAATGCTGTGCTGAAATTATAATCTATAGCCTACTTTTTTAACTAGCATTTATAAGCTTGTTAACCCTTTCTATTCTCAAAGATCTCTGGCCAGAGTACAAAATATAAAAGAACAAAATAGTATAAACATATTAATAAATTATTTAAGGTTCTTTAGCTTTTCAGATTTAATAGCTGTTGCTGAAAACATAAGTCTTTTCTATGGTTAGGGAATATTAAATATTGCAGCGCAGGTTTATTCAGACTAAGATTACGTAGAGATAGTCCTTAAAGCCAGTTTGTTTTGTGATGATTCAAAGTTACAACAGCACTGAAAAAATTGATTTATGAGCGTTTTTCAGACTTATAACCGTTGCAGCATTCCCCCTGTGGTCACATGATCAAAATTCTGGCGCTTGGCAATTGGCTCATATTTATGATGCTTGCAGTGTCCCTGAGGTCATATGATCACCTTCTGCGATCTTCAAAGTCAGTGGGAAAGCCAGATTCATTTAATCATTTAACCGGATTACCAACTTAACAACTGCACTGATTCACTTAACAACTGTGGCAAAAACAGTAGTAAAATGGACTAAAACTCACTTAACAAATGTTTCTCTTAGCAACAGAAATTTTGGGCTCAATTGTGGTTGTAAGGTGAGGACTATTTTATATCCTGGGGTCAAACCAAGAATCGCAAGAGACAAAGTGAGATTGCCACTGATTTCATACTTTCCTGCTGTTACTATGGAACTCAGTAAGACTTAAGCATATTTGCAAGACAACAGATGTTGTACACTTGTTTCAATTTTGTGGTTCTCAGTAAGAAAAGTAGCAATTCATTTTACAAGTTTCTTTTAAGCAATTAGCTAAATAGTATGATACTAATATTAATGCTTGCCAGATATTTGAATGGTCATTTGGGAAAAAATGTTTAAAATTGTCTGACTTGAGAAATATTTCAATATATAGCAGGGAGTAAACTGTTGGCAAAAGTTTTAGATACATTTCTGCATCTTTGGCAGCAGTTAAATATGAAAGATGCTCAAAAGGCCTAACAGTTATGTGTGCTGGTAGCATTCCACTTTCTCTTGGAACACTTTAGAAGTTCCAAACATAGACTGGTGTGGCTGATGATAATCTGCCTGAAAAAAATATTTAGCTTCTGTTGCCTAGGTACACTGCTCTGAGTTAAAAAAAAATTCAAATATGAACAAAATCAAAATATAACCCTTTCTTCATTTTGAAGTCAACAGACACAACGTAGTCTACATCTGTGTGGCTCTAAATCACATTGTGTCTTTGTCATTGTAAAGAAGAAAAATCTACCTTGGAATAAAATTAGAATTCTTCTTAGTTCGATACAGTATATTCTCATGATTCGTTTTGGAGTCATTGATGGGAAGTCTTTGGAAAATTTCATTAAAATTTAATATGATCTTAATCCATCATCAAACATGATTGCTGAGTTAATCCTCTTCTGAATACAGTGTGGCTGACTCATTTGCAGTGTATGCACCTGGATAACTAAAGTGGGCAAATCACTCACTTTTAATTTTCATCACATGCATATGGTTATTGGATAGATAAAACAAGATCCTTGGAGTTGTTGTAGTGATTTGATATATAAACAAGGACTGACTCAAGTCAAATTCAGTTCCTGTGACTTTGTGGATCTAGTAGTTTTCCCAGCAGTGGTATAATTTCCCATCACTTTTTTTTTTCCAAGACTCACTTCTTTTTATACATACAGGTAGTCTTTGACTTACAACAGTTCATGTAGTGACCATTTGAAGTTACATCATCACTGAAAAAAGTGACTTATGACTGTTTTTCATACAACCATTGTGGCATCCCCACGGTCATGTGATTTACATTGAGATGCTTGACAACTGTCTCACATTTATGACGGTTGCAGTGTCTCAGAGTCATGTGATTGCCTTTTGTGACCTTCTGACAAGTCAATAAGGAAACCAGATTCACTTAACAACCGTATTACTGATTTAACTTTAGGGTTCACTTAACAAATGAGGCAAGAAAAGTCATAAAATGGTGCAAATCACTTAACAAATTTCTCACTTAACCTAAATTTTGGGCTCAATTGTGGTTGTAAGTTGAGGACTAGCTACACTTGCCACTCATCTTAAATGTGATTTTCCAAACTGGGCTTTAACCAGTGATGGGATTCTACCAGTTTGCACCTATTCGCTAGAACGGGTTGTTAACATTCTAAGCAGTTCAGAGAACCAGTTGTTAGAAGAAATTACTGGCCTAATCCTGTAAGGAAGGCAGGAAGGAAACATTCTGGGGTTGCTTACAGAAATTCCGTTAACCTTTATTATGTACTTGGCAGGACTAGACTTCCTGTCTCGGGAACTTCTCTGGAGTTTTTTTCCCCTCCTTTGCTGGTACTTTGCTTGTGTGGAGTAGCCATTCAAAGTTACAAAGGCACTGAAAAAAGTGACTTATGACCATTTTTCACACTTACGACTTGCAGCATCCCCACAGTCATGAGAGACCAGGCGAGGAGATGCGTGCCTCGATGTGAGTGATATTGAGTTGGCTGCACCCAGCCAATAACGACTGCCAAGCCATGTCCATCCAGTCACATGACCATCAAGGCACGCCCACCACCTAAGCCACGCCCACAGAACTGGTTGTTAAAAATTTGAATCCCACCCCTGGCTTTAACCCTGAGGTATGTTTAACTTGGAGGTATCTCAATCAGAGTCTAATCAGGTCTGCCCCTGCTCAGCTTGTTTCTAGACCAGCCAAAACTACCAGGGCATAAGTAACATTGAGAGGATGTCTAGTATGGGTGGGGTGTAAGGAAGCATCCTCATCTCACCTACCTGTATCTGTCAGGTAGGATTCCCTGGATACTGAAAACAGATTTTGGGATTAAAACAAGAAAATCAGCCTCATGCTGTCCATTTTAGAAGCGCATCCAAGATCACAAATGGCCTTTTCTTCCATGCAAACCTGCTGTCTGGGGAAAGCAGAAATGATCAGCCTCACCTTTAGAAATTGTGTTTTAGTTCAGTAGAGATATAGTCCTCAACCATTCGTTCAGTGACATCTCTGATTTAGTGACATCTGTCAGTTACAGCAACACTGAAAAAGGTGACTTATGACCATTTTTCACACTTGTGATTGTTGCGCCATGGTTACCTGATCAAAATCCAAACACCTGGCACATGGCATGTATTTGTGACTGTTGCGGTGTCCTGGGCTCATGCAATCTCCCTTTGGCCACCCCCTGACAGACGGGGTCAATGCGGAAGCCCAATTCATTTAATAACTGTGTGGCTGGCTTGGCAACTGCAGTGATTCACTCGGGGGCTGGCCTGGGCAGGAAGGATTGTGGGGTGGGGCAAGGCTCACTTAACTGTCTTGCTCGGCAGTGGAAATTTTGGGATCAACTGTGGTTAAAAGCCAAAGTTTTTTTGAAAGAAGATAGTGGACAGCCACTTGTCTGAAATGGCAGTTTCTCTTGCTTGACCAGGGGGTTGGACTAGTCGACCTCCACGGTCCTTTCCAGTTTGATTCTGATTCTGATTCCAATTCGCTCTTTCGAAGCGCTTCTTTCCTCCCAGGTGTTTGGGGGCGCTGTAAGAAGCTGGCTTCCGGGATGGGGAGGTGACTCGATGATCCGCTCCCATGCTCCGGAAGTATTTACTTGGCTCAGACCGGAAATGAAGTCGCAAGAGCTGTGCCCGGCGTGACTTTTGGAAGCGGAGGTAGCGGCGCTTTCACGATGTTGAGGTGTCGGCGACTCTTCGGTTTGGCGTTGCCTCGGCAACAGGTAAGGAACAGGGAGCTTCCGTGGAGTCAGAGCAGCCCCAGCTATGCTGCAGGTTGAGTGGGAAGCAGTGTCGACATTTCTGCGCCTGGTTTGGCGGGGGTGGTTTAAAAGGCTCCGCGGGGAGGGGAAGCTTGATTTGTCATGAAATGCAGAATCTCTTTGTTACGGGGAAGCTATTCGATCGATTAAAAACCCGACAGCTGAAAACTTATAGACAGCTCAGCTTGCTGTACGCCTCTTGAAATGAGATGGGTTATTGGAGAACAAAGTGGGGTCCGTTTGGATTGATATTCAGTCTTTTTCCCCTGTACTTGGGGGGCATGAAAATGTGTGAGAGTGATCTGCTTTCAAGGCGAGTTGCTGCGAGTTGATTGGGAAGATCTTAACTTCTAGCAAACTTTGGGTCATCCACAGACAATACTGCTACCCTTCAAAAAGATCTTGACTATGTATCAGAAGGGTCAAACAAATGGCAACTTCAAATCTCAACAAATAAATACTCTGTCTTACATATTGGCAAAAAAAAATGTCAGAAAATAAAATACAAGCTGAATAGTCAAGACCTTGTTGATGATCCAAGCTCTGTCAAGGACCTTGGAGTACTCATCTCTAAATGATCTAAGTGCTAGAGCCCACTGTAACTACGTAGCCAAAAAGGCATTAAGAGTTGTTAATCTCATCCTACATAACTTTTTCTCTAGTCATATCACACTACTAACTGGAGCATACAAAACATTTGCTAGACCAATACTCAAATACAGCTCAATCGGTCTGGAACCCACATTACATATCTGATTATTAGCACTAGTTGAGAAAGTCCAGAAAGAGTTCTCCACTCCTCTGGTCATTGCAGAATATCTTATGCCACCAGACTTCGAAATTCTAGACCTAGAAAACCTTGAATTACGCCATCTTCGGTCTGATCTAAGTATGGCATATAAAATCATACATTGCAATGTCCTTACCTGTCAATGAATGCTTCAGCTTCAACCATAACAACACAAGAGCACGCAATTGATACAAACTCAAGGTTTACCACACCAGACTTGATTGCAGGAAATATGACTTCAGCAACAAAGTGGTCAGTGTCTGGAATACTCGACCTGGCTCTGTAGTTTCTTCCCCAAACCCCCCAAACTTTAACCTTAGACTGTCTACTATTGACTTCATCCCAAAGAGGTCTGTAGGGGGCGTGCATAAGCGCACCAACGTGCCTACCGTCCCTGTCCTATTATTTCTTTTATTTTTCTTATATGTACCCATTTTCATGCATTCATAACTATGTATGTACTTATACCTATTATCTTGTAAGCAATTGACAAGTCAAATAAATAAAAAAATAAATCATCTTAAAGAAGTTAAAGCTAATTTGTTTCTTTTTGGAAAAGACAGTTATCGATTCTGATGGAAATGCACATGTTATACTCTGCTCAAAAAAATAAAGGGAACACTTAAGCAACACAAGGTAACTCCAAGCCAAACACACTTCTTTGAAATCAAACTGTCCACTTGGGCAGCAACACTGATTGACAATCAATGTAACTGCTGTTGTGCAAATGGAATAGACAACAGGAAGAAAGCATAGGCTGACATCCCCAATAAAGAACCGGTTCTGCAGGTGGTGACCACAGACCACTTCTCAGTCCCAATGCTTTCTGTCTGATGGTTTGGTCACTTTTTGAATGCTGGCAGTACTTTCACTCTAGTGGTATCATGAGACGGAGTCTACAACCCACACAAGTCGGTTCAGGTAGTGCAGCTCATCCAGGATGGCACATCAATGCGAGCTGTGGCAAGAAGGTTTGCTGTGTCTGTCAGCGTAGTGTCCAGAGCATGGAGGTGCTACCAGGAGACAGGCCAGTACACATCAGGAGATGTAGGAGGGCAACAATCCAGCATCAGGACCGCTACCTCCACCTTTCTGCAAGGAAGGCAAGGAGGGGCACTGCCAGAGCCCTGCAAAATGACCTCCAGCAGGCCACAAATGTGCATTGTGGCTGCTCAAACGGTCAGAAACAGACTCCATGAGGGTGGTATGAGGGCCCGACATCCACAGGTGTGGGTTGTACTTACAGCCCAACACTGTGCCAGGACGTTTGGCATTTGCCAAAGATTGGCAAATTCACCATTGGAGCCTGTGCTTTTCACAGATGAAAAGCAGGTTCACACTGGGCACATGTGACAGGGTCTGGAGACGCCATGGAGAACGTTCTGCTGCCTGCAACATCTCCAGCATGACCGGTTTGGCAGTAATGGTGTGGGGTGGCATTTCTTTAGGGGGCCACACAGCCCTCCATGTGCTCACCGAGATAGCCTGACTGCCATTAAGGTACCAAGATGAGATCCTCAGACCCCTTGTTGGACCATATGCTGGTGCGGTTGGCCCTGGGTTCCTCCTAATGCAAGATAATGCTAGACCTTCATGTGGCTGGAGTGTGTCAGCCAGTCCTGCAAAGACGAAGGCATTGATGCTATGGACTGGCCCACATTCCCCAGACCTGAATCAATTGAGCCACATCTGGGACATCATGTCTCGTTCCATCCACCAATGCCATGTTGCACCACAGACTATCCAGGAGTTGGGATGCTTTAGTCCAGGTGTGGGAGGAGATCCCTCAGGAGACCATCCACCACCTCATCAGGAGCATGCCCAAGCATTGTAGGCAAGTGGAGAATGCCCTCTGCATACAGGCAGGTGGAGGCCACACACACTACTGAGCCTCATTTTGACTTGTTTTAAGGACATGACATCAAAGTTGGATCGGCCTGTAGTGTTTTTTTCCACTTTAATTTTGAGTGTAACTCCAAATCCAGACCTCCATGGGTTCCTAAATTTATTTCCATTGATAATTTTTGTTTGTGATTCTGTTGTCAGCACATTCAACTATGTAATGAACAAAGTATTTAATAAGAATATTTCATTCATTCAGATATAGGATGTCTTATTTTTGTGTTCCCTTTATTTTTTTGAGCAGTGTATTTAATTATTCCACATCCTATGAAGTCCAGCCAACAGTTGTGCAAATTCAGAATGCTAAAAACTCATGAGGGTATCCTGTTAGGATAAACTTTGGAAAGATAACTGAGCAAATTATGGCTAAGTTCTATCATTTTAGGAGCCTTCAAGAAAATGCTTTTTTTAAATTATGAACACTAAGTACATACAAATATTGAGAAACATTCTTTTATAGATTTTGTAACTCTTCTGGCATTTAATCTGGCATTTTTTTGTGCCAAATGAAGTAAATAGTGTGAGAATATGAAATATGGCATTAATTCCTATATGGCTAATTGCACTATCGAAAATATAATTGGTTGCTGAAGCGCAAAATTGCAGTTAATGCTAATGATCATTTCTTACTGTTGCCATTCAAAATTATATATTTACTATATTTGATAAGCCATTCCAATCAAGGAGTTTCTCACTGGCTTATACAGTTGATACCAAAGAACAGTTAAAATATAATAAAATCATGTCCCTACAAAAATAGATCATAGTATCGATAGTCTTCCATCTCATCCCTAAATGCTTTTTGGAGGAGTTATGTTTTAACAGTTCTTTGAAAGCTTAATTAAGGAAGAGGCAGTTTGAGTATCTGAAGGTAAGTTATTCTAGAAAAGGTAGCCAGCATTTGATAATCATTAATAAAAATTAGTATAAAGAATATGCCACCCTGATATATTATTTAAAACTATTCAAACATGTCAGTAACGTTGTTGTATGAGAGGTATACATATTGCCTCATTGAGTGGTTAAAACAAGAAAAAACAGGAATAGAACAATGCATAACTGTAGAAGGCCTAACTAGCACATTATTAAAGGTTTCCCCTCCAATTCTTTAGCAAGAATTGTTCCAAACTAATCAATGAATTGGCAACTTTGTTTGAATGAATGTTTTAACCATTTCACCTTCTAAAATTCATCTTATCTTGTCTTAAATTATGATATTAATCTTTTTTCAATGGACTGTGCAACTTTGAACTTGCAACTTCAATTTTACTTTACAGTTATTTGCTAACATTTGTTGGCTTTTGTTTATTGTTACAACATATCATTCTTGCCACACAGTGTATTTGATTTGTAAGGAATGGTTGTTACAGTATTGCCTGAAATGGTTGAAATGATATATTCAGATTGTTAAAATCAACTTTAATCTCTCTATTTTTTTCTGTCCAAAATTAATATGGAAGCATATTTGTAATTAAAAGGTTTAAATTTTGAATTTCTCTTTTTCCAGTAGCAATATTTTCTTAACAACAAATGCTGCTCAGCAGGAATTTTTCTTATACTATTAACCTTTTTTTACTCAGGGTACATAATACATTATTAGATGAATCTGATAACTAAGTCACAATTCCATAAAAGCTTTCATTATGGGAAATCTTATAATTTGTTTTCTAGGCTTTTATTATTTGTTAAATTCAGCAATTTCATCTGTCTCACTAAAATGCAGATTTTAAATTTATTTTCATTTTCAATGAAAAAATGTTAAATGTTTATCAAATATATTAACTTATACTTGGTAATTAATAATTATTATTATTAAAAATAATTCCTGGATGTATTGCTAACAAGCTAAGTATCTTGCCCCAATATATATTTAATAAGGATGTTTTTTGTGTTTTAAAATATTTTTAGTATTTTTAATTATTATTTTTTTTGAATTGTAAGCCATTCAGAATCATTGACTCAGATGGACAGCTATAGAAATTGATTGATTGATTGATTGAATGAATGAATGAATGATAGTATACTGATTTCTTGCCCAACTCTAACCCCAATGAAACTAATATTCGTTGTAAGGATGGGAGCTATCATACCAGAACCACTGAATAGGCTATAACATTGAAAAGGTATATGAATCCTATTATGTATTTAATATATATTACATTATTGTTACACTTCATGCTTTTTTTTCCTAGCTGATGCTATCCAGCTGCAGATGGTGTTCTTCAGGAATTTTTCCCAATGAAAAAATTCGGAACATAGGCATTTCTGCGCATATTGATTCAGGAAAGACTACATTAACTGAACGTATTCTATTTTACACAGGAAAGATAGCAGAAATGCATGAGGTATTTATAAATATATTGGTACCAATGGGGAGGATTGGCATTATATTATTGTTGCTGTTGTTGTTATTTTCATAGTTTCTGTTTTATTGTCAACTTTTGGGAATACTGTTCCTGTAAATTTAAGATAACGTACATGCAGAGGGCATGAAATAAACAGAACAGACAGGAATTTTGAAGGCAATAGTTGACTCTATTTTGTTAAAAATATGACAAATTAATAAAGGTGGATTATGAATAATATCTAAAGCTCTGAGGGTCTATCAATTGAGTCAGGGCTATAGTCTCAAATGGAGAAGATTTTAATAATCTTTCCAAGCATGGTTGCCTATAGGAATCATTATAGGGATATAATATAAGGCTATCCAGAGCAACATCCAAGAGTCTCTGTCCCTTTGGCTATAGTCAATATTCATGGCTCTATCTTCTGAAATTCCTGGGTGAAAATGAAACCTATGTGTGAAAACCATTGTTTATGAACTTTGATGCTTGCTTCAGCAAGCACCTGTGTGGGTCTCTAGAGTGCTGGATAAATTTTTCTTTGGACATATGAATCAGAAGTGGAATTTGAGAGAAGAGAAGCTGCATGGGATGTTGTTAAATCTAGCGGAAACCAAACATTAAATTCATGATTTCTTATCAAGTGACAAACATGGAGACAGCATGAATATTATATTGGGGTGCTGTGCTGTTTCAGTAGGTGATTTACCATAGCTGAATAAATCATAAGTTCATATTTTTAACCAGATAACTTTATAGAAGATTATCAGCTCGTTTGTCCATCAGCTAAAATTAAAGTGTAGGTGGTACCTTTATAAAAAAAATGGATGAAAAAAGTACAAATTCATTTTTTTTCTTTCAAAAGTCCCAGATCATAATTTCATAGAAGTGTAGCAGCACTTCAACACATACTGTATTTTATTTTAGAAAGTTGCTGTTTTTTCAAGTTGCTGTTAAAATGAAGCAGGTCAACATGGAGAACAGACAATATTGGGACAGGCTGTTCACCGAATGTAGAGGTGATTTGCAGATTACATTTTGGATGGCTGCTTATGAAATAAATAAAGTGGGCATCAAATTTTGATCCTGTTGTTCACATAGAATCCTTTCATATGTCAATTGGATCCACATAAAGCTTTGAATTCAGTGGCAAAGGCAAAAATTCTAAAAATCCGAAAGAGTGAATATGTTTTATAATAATATAAAAAAATTGGTACTATCTGAAAATATGAGAATGAAGTGCATTATTTGTGTCTGGGTATTCTTGTTTCATTTAAATTGAAGTTTATACCCAAATTCAAGAATGTGCTGAAAAGATTGACTTTGTAGGAAAAAAAATATTTTTTTGAAGGAGACCTGAACTTCAGGCAAGACTATCCAGGTTGTCTTGAAATAGTTACATTTATGAACTGTTAACTTACAAGTCCAATTTAGTCTATAAAATCTTATGTGGCCTGAGTTACACTTCCATTTCTTATTAATAATCTGGCCATTATGAATAAATGTATAAAAGTCTTAGGCTTAATTGGCTTATTCCCCATTTGACATAAAGTATTTTGGGGTGTATCAAAGCTGATATAATAATCATTGCACCACATTTTCTTGTTAGCTGAAAATCAGACGTGAATTATTCATTAGTTTACAACATTTTAAAAAATCATTTAAAAATAATTACCTTTTGTGATTTTTAAAAATATATATACTCTCTCCTCCCTCCTTTCCTTTCTCTTGTATTTATTAGTTTTTGATCTGGAAAATTGAAGTAAGGCTAAATTAAGTGATTTTTAGCAGCTTTATTCTATATAAAAGAACAGAAGTGCATATGCAGACATATTGATTTGTTTTCTTTCCTCTTAGGTAAAAGGGAAAGATGGAATTGGTGCGGTGATGGATTCTATGGAATTGGAACGACAGCGAGGAATCACTATTCAGTCTGCTGCTACATACACCATGTGGAAAGACACAAATATTAACATAATTGATACCCCAGGTAGTGTTGTCCTTGCATACCATATTTAGTTTTCCACATGTTTCATTTCTATTTGCTATAAAAAAAGAATATCTATTTGATAACTTGCAGATCTAGTTTGTGATCTTTTTTTTCAACTGATTAGCAAATAGTTGGCAACATGAAACTTCACACTAGTCTTGTTTTTAAGCAGAATTCTTCTAAATATATAAAGTGGAATTTCGATTAGCCATGTTCATATTCATTTCATTTTTGTATTGCCTGGTTCATCAGCCACAGAGAGCCTGATTGTGATAGACTTATATGGCCATCATGTTATTCAACAACCTTTTGCAATCTGATGTCCTCCAAACTGCTGGCTGAGAATTTAAGAGTTGTGATCTAGACTAGGGGTCACCAACCTTTCAGACCTCAGGGACCACTAAATTTATAATTTTAAATCCCAGGGATTACTAATATGAATTTTTAAAAAAGATAAATAGTATTTAGTGCAATATAAAAAATGCAATTTTCCTCAGACCGCCAAAATTATCTTGTAGACCACCAGTTGTGATCGTTGGTCTAGACAATGTGTTGTAATGGTTAAGGTATTGTTTAGGAACAGACAAGGCTAGGTTCTAGTCCATTCGTAGACCCAGAGTTCACTGGGTGACTTAGGACCAGTCAGACATTCTCAGTCTTACCTACCCACAAAATTATTATGGGAAAAAACAAGAAGAGAAAATACTATATATGTTTTCTTGAACTCTCAAATGAAAAGTGGGATAGAAGTCTAATAAATTCATTCTTATGTTTAAAGCGCATCAGTTTGGAGTAGTTGTAAGATATTTGTGAAAGGGATTTTGAATGCATTCTTCTTAACTTCAGTGAATATGAATGAGCATATGCTGGCATACAACTATGTATTTAGATTTAGGTCATTCTCTGTTTTATTCAGTGTATCTGTGCTCCCCTTTCCCACTAGCACTAAGGCACTTACTACATTGAAAATTAGATATCATAATTCATTGGTGGCATGAATTTCTATAGGAAGTATTGTGTACTTCCTATAGAAATCTTCCCATAGAATACTTCCTATAGAAATCTATTATGGTTGGTTGCATAAATATCCAGGTGGTTAGACTTGGTTTGGTATTTTTATGTTCATCCATTGAGAAACTGGGATAGGCATATTTGATAGTGTTAAGGGTGAGGGGTACTTGGTGCTGTCTTAGTTGCCAGGGCTGATGATGCTACTTATCTGATAAAATGAAACATCTGCAAGAAAACAACCAAGTTCAGAAAGCACCAAGGACCTCATTTCCATCCTGTACTACAAATATTCTCTATCAGTGTTAAATTGCAGGATATAATCTATTCCTGGATATAATCTATTGCAGGATATAATCTATTCCAAGAAAAGCTGTCTTTGCATTTGATTGATGGTTTTGTCAGTTAGCCAATAGTGTTCGAGTTTCTCAGTCAGTTAAGAGATTAAAATCTCTCTACAGAGTATGGTTTTATGTACGTTTTTTGGACATGCTTAATTGTTGGTCTAGCTTGAATTTGTTGCTTGCCATTTCTGAAAACCATAAGAATTGGGAAATGTGTGAATTCAGTAACAGCAGTGAATATTAAAACTTTTATATGCAATTATTTCATTTATAGGGCATGTTGATTTCACAATTGAAGTGGAAAGGTCACTGAGAGTCCTTGATGGGGCCATTCTCGTGTTGTGTGCTGTTGGAGGGGTTCAGTGCCAGACAATGACAGTCAATAAACAAATGAAGCGATACAATGTTCCGTTCTTGACCTTTATCAATAAATTGGATCGCATGGGCTCAAATCCAAACAGAGCCATACAACAATTAAGGTAGGAACTTCTAAATTTAAATGCATCCCACCTACCTTTCACCTGACTTGTGAGTTGCCTTCTCAAAACTCTAGTAGATAAAATGATTAAATATCACTGCCTGTTTGTATCAAGGCTATTGTAAATTGATACAGAAATGATTTCCTCATTATTCTATACAAATAATTTCACTATAAAATATGAAAAGACCCTTAAAGTCAGCTGCTTAATTTTACTGTCTAAATCTTGTAATTAAGATAATATTTCTGAATTAATGATTACAAATGTATAAAAGTGTTCCTTTTATGAAGTCAACTGGAGTCAATTGTGTCAAAATTGTGTCTCTGAGACCATAACTTATCTATGAATATAAATATTCAGTTTCTCTAGTTTTCCCAAGGCTTCATGAAATAAGATTGCTGATGATCACCTGATATAAATGCCATAAAATCATAAAGGATTTTATGATTAGGATGAAAACATCCTAAATTTCTCATCCGTGATTTGACCTGTGATGGTTGCGTTGTTTGAAAGTTGTTGAGAATTGGGCACTGTACAAATTTAATAGTAATAGTAGTGTTTGCATATCTGACTCTTACAATTCCACTAACAGGTGATTGTTTTTCTGAATAAAATATGTAAACATTTAGAATGTTCTATCAGTCAAGAATTTTGCAGATATTTACATTGAAGAATGTAAATTCTTCATATATATATATCTTGTTTGTTTTAAAATAAAAACCTATTATTTGTGCACATCTCTTCCTTGATGATATATCTCAGATTCTTAATTCATGCCAAATATACAGAATGTGTACCAAAGAGATTGCTCAGCTGCAGTCAAAAGCTAGAGGACAAATCATGAAGATGAAGTCAGAGATTATCTCTACCGTTTTCATCTTCAACTTTATAATTTTTACAGAAATCCACAATCATTCTTCTAGGCTCAGTGGACTTATAATGGGAGAAGTATAGAAATTGTATATGTTTTAAATTTTTACAGAACCAAGCTAAAGCAGAATGCTGCTTTTATTCAGATTCCCATGGGACTGGAAGGGCAACTCAGAGGAGTTATTGATTTAATTGAAGAAAAGGCTATGTACTTCGATGGTGACTTTGGGTAAGGTGCTAAAATTTCCTAATGCAAACATGTTTCATGTCCCTGAGGTAGAGTTTTACTTCTAGAAGTAAACTTCAGTAATTTTGACTATTCAGGAAAGACAAGCTAGGAATAGAACAGCAATAATATTTCTTATCTCTTAACTATAATGTATTATCTGAGTTCACACACTGTGTTGAGTTCTAATGTAATTTGTTGGCTTTGCCTAAGCAAGAATTCATTTATAGTGATTTCTATTGTGATCGGGGTTTATAGCTTGAGATAGAATTTGAAGCTTGCCATTCTGGTGGTTACAACAAACTCTACTGTTATATTGAATCTAGCTATCCTTCCTCCAGCCCACCTCTCATTGGGAATTTCTGATGTTGATTTTAACCATCACGAGAGGTTGCATTGGAACCTTCCATTGGTTACCAATACAAAGAAGGAGTCTTGTCTTAATCAGATTTTGAAGTCTGTTAGAAAGTCTGTTAGCAAGCTCTGTGTTTGTATTTGTTCTGACCCAGCCATCGCAAGTAGTGATGAGACATTTACTTGTGAGTAAAATAAGCCCCTTTTTATAACAGGACAGTAACAGTCTTTCATTCACTTGGATAAACAAAAAATCAAATGTAAGTAGTCCCAACAAACCTGGGTTTAGCCAAGAAATCCGAACTGCTTACTGTAGAC
Source organism: Laticauda laticaudata (assembly GCA_004320025.1). Lineage (NCBI taxonomy): Eukaryota > Metazoa > Chordata > Lepidosauria > Squamata > Elapidae > Laticauda > Laticauda laticaudata. Next base: position 55,948 of record BHFT01068151.1, read on the forward strand.
TAGAAACAAATGATTGTCTGTGACAACCGGCCTCTCCCAACCCCTTCCTATTTGTTTCCCAGCCAGGGAGGGGCTGGCTGTTGTCTGTGTCTGCCTCTCCCTGATAGTTGGCCTACTGTTTTCCTTTGTTCCTCTCCTTTCCTCTCTGCGCAGTCATGCATCTGGGATGGGCCCCGTTTGTTCCTCCCCNCAGTCGTGCATCTGGGATGGGCCCCGTTTGTTCCTCCCCCTCACTCAGCTCAGCCCCCCCCCAAGACAGCTTCCTCTCCACCTGGGGAAGATGGAAGGCTCCCCTGTGTCTCTGATGCTGCTTCCTTTTCAGAACCTTCCAAAGGCTCCAAAACTGACCCAGGCTGTCCCTCCACCACCTCCTCGTCTGACTCTATAGAAAAGCTAATGGATATGTATCAATGAAGATTCTCAGTCATCCAGGATAAAGTTGTCTGAAGATTGAGTCATGGCAATTGGACTTATTTTTCTTATTAGTTTGAGATTTTTCGCAGCTTATCCAAGCAGTTTCATCAATCAGAACAAGTTATTTTGGGAAGGAAATCCCTGAGGTTGGGGTGGGAGGAGTTGATGCATTTTAATGGATCTCTGCCTAACTAATTTGTTCTGATTGGTGAAGCTGCTTGGATGAGCAGCAGAAAGTCTCAAATAAGGGGAAAAAATCTAGTTGCAATGACTCAACTTTCAGACATAGTTATGTGCTTCCCCATTTCTTTTTCTGTTGGGAAAGAAGAGTTAAAACGTTTTGGCTACCTTATTACATTGTTCATGCCAACTGATTAACTGTGGCTAGTTTTAAATAAATCAAAATTAATATTAAAAATCTCAACAATGCAGTAAACCTTGTTTAGCAAAAACAAATAATCCCTGATTCTTCATTTTCACAAGAGGACCTCGTCATGGCTCATTATGTAGTTTGATGCTTTTTAATCTGAACCTTAATCCATTTATCTTTGGAAAAGTGAGAAATTGGAGGAAAATGGCAGATTATCCCATGTTCTAGATGTCTTAATTATAATAGTTTGGTGCATTGCATCCTCATTGGCTTTAAGATCTGTGATGTCTTACTGATTAAATCCTGGATTTGGGTACTCAGTAATGATTTCTTTTTACTGACTAACAAAAAAGTGGCAGGAAATCAGAAGAGCCAAGCAACTGGAGCAGGAGAAATTAGTTTGCAGATCTAAAGCTTCCTATTAATTTCCTTTAGATAAAATAACCAAAGGCTGTATAGCTGTAGATATGAATTGTTCATAATTTATCAAATCACATTCATAGTTCTGGAGTTTCCTAAACTGGAAAAATTAAATGAAGATGAAAATTAAAACTTATCAGTATGTGTGCTGCTTGGGACCATAAATCTTTTCAAGCCAGCTGTCCAAAACACCACATCGTACAGTTGAAGCTGAATATTGATGAACTTTTCATTTTTCCTGTTTCTGCAGCCAGATTGTTAAATATGATGATATCCCTCCTGAGTTCAGAGCAGAGTCCTCAGATCGCCGCCAGGAACTGATTGAATGTGTTGCAAACAGTGATGAAAAACTTGGAGAGCTTTTTCTGGAAGAGAAAATCCCAACAGTGACTGATTTGAAAGTAAGAGGACTTAATCATTCTGTTTGTTTTTGGAACACTTACTAAAGGCCTTTGAAGTAAGTATTTCTACTAGTAGTGTAGAGCTGCATTGTGCCTAGACAAAAGCAAAACAAAATGGATGCTTTCATAAGAATTATTGAAGAATAAGGATAAAAACAATTTCATACTCTACAATTTACTTAAATTTAATGTTTAGTTTAGTTTATTGTCATTGAACTTTGAACAACGAAATTAAATGCCGTCTTCAGTGTACATTATAACTATAAAAATAAAGCACAAACAAACATCCTTCACATTCTATACAATTGAATTGAAAACCCGATATTGCATTAATATTGCACTATACAGTAGAATTCAATATAGTTACTGCCCTGGGATAGAAGCTGTTTTTCAGTCTATTTGTCCTTTCAGTCTATTTGTATCGTGCTAGATGGTAATAGTACAAAGAGAGGGTACCCAGAATGAGATGGATCTTTAAGAATGTTTTGCACTTTCTTCAGGCAGCAGGAGCTATAAAGCTCTTCCAAAGAGGGAGGAGGGCAACCAATGATTCTCTGGGCAATGACATTAACCCTCTGGAAAGCTGTCCTATCTGCCATTGTGCAGTTGGCAAGCCATAAACAGATGCAATAAGTTAAAATACTCTATGGTGCAGTGGTAAAAGGTCACCAGCATTCTATTCATAATACTTTCTAGAACAGTGATAACATAGAGCAATTTGAATATTTGAAGAATTTTTTATTTTCTCAATCTCAACAATTGAATCAATACACAGGCACTCCAATAACTGTAGTGATAAAGTTTTTGGAAATTGTGATATATAAAACTAATAAGTTGTTGCACTTAATGCTGGTGATACCCAATAATTTTCCATATAAGTCCTGTATTTAATTTCTGTATTCTGTTGGCATGCTTTGCCTGCCATTCACAGTTTAATCTGCTTCACTTGTTTATATTGAGTGAATAATTATCTGTCTTAGTTTCAGCTATAAATTAAGGTTGCCAGTTGGACTATGAATTGCCCAACCAGCAAGAGGAAGCATGACTGGACTGATGTTTGAAAGTTAAGCTTTCAAGTTTAACACTTTTCTTGCAGGTTAATTGTAAGGGAATATATATGAGAACTTTTCTTAAAATTCTGGAAAAAATTAGTAGAAAGTTATGACTACTGACTTTTAATACTGCAATAAATAACAGAACAGAATAAAAGAGCTGGAAGGGACCTTGAAAGTCCAACTCCTTACTCAGACAGAACACCCTGTACCATTTCAGACAAATAAATCTCTTCTTAAAAACTTACAGTGTTGGAGCATCCACTACTTCTGGAGACAAGTTGTTCCATTGGTTGATTGCTTGCACAATTAGGAAATTTCTACTTAGTTCTAGGTTGCTTCTCTTCTTGATTAGTTTCCATCCATTGCTTCTTGTCCTGTCTTCAGGTGCTTTGGATGACTCCCTCTTCTTTGTGACAACCCCTTTGATGTTGGAACACTGCTCTCATGTCACCCTTCGTCCTTTTTTCCATTGATTTAGACATACCCAATTCCAGCAACCATTATTTTATATGTTTTAGCCTACAGTCCCCTAACTAATAATCATTGTTGCTCTTCTCTACACTCTTTCTAGAGTCTCAATATCTTTCTTACATTGTGGTGACCAAAACTGGATGCAGTATTCCAAGAGTGGTTTTACCAAAGCATTATAAAGTGGTATTAACACTTCACATGAAACTTTAGGAGGTTGATACAGCCAGCATTCGTTTGTTACTGCTTTGAATGTAGAATTATTGTATTTTATTACTTTTAAGAGCTGAACTAAATTGCAGCATTAGAAAGTATATGTGTCTGCAATAACTTTCTCATGACACTTCGCTGCTATCCATGGAAGCATTAAGCTTTTACAACCAGTAGTCATTAATAGCTAGAAATGACTGGAGGGTAAGAAAGCTGCCTGAAGGAAACCAGCTGTTTAGTGTGACAGACAAGGTTGTGACAGATCTTACAGGTCATTTCCAGCCTTGCTTTCCTGTCTGAGTATAGGTGTGATATTGGAGCTTAACTATTTATTGATATTTGTTTCCCAGAAAATAAGTACTGTTCTGCTGAAAGACTATTTTATTGCAGGTTTATCCTTGATAGACTTAGTTGCTTCCTCTAATGCATAAATTTAGTGTAAATGGAAACTGTGTCACTGCAGCTGAACTTGCTTAGTTTAGGACTGGGTTTGGCTTGAAGACTTGATGAGCCTGGAAAATACAGGCTCTGTATTTGGAAGTCATCTCATGTTATCCTTCTTAGAATTTGATGACTTATAGACTGGGAAAACGTTGCATGCTGGTTGTTATTCAGTTTGCTGCTTGATTCTGTCTCTTACATAATTAAAAGGTTACAATCCATGTTAAGTGCTCTTACAAAATCATTTAATCCCAAGGTCGTATTATACTCCAGGATTTCAGTTGGAGAATTAATTTGGAATCTCTACCTCAGTTGGGAAAAACTTCAATATTTGAATACTTTTAAAATCCAGCAGAAATATGTTCAAGCTGATCTTAAATATTTTAGTGTAAAAGTAACTACTTAAATTCAGTAAAATCTTCAATGGACTGAAGTCTTTTGTCTTAATTTGGAAAATGTCCACATGTTCACCCTACTTCCTAAATTACTTGTAACTTTTCATCTATGTAAAACTAAAACCAGTGCAAAATAGGATGAATTCCCTTCAGCCTATTTCAATTTTAGACATGTTTTGGTTTTTCACATAATGCACAACTAGCTTATAGAATTCATAACCACAAAGACAGAAATGGATGTTTTACTTAGGTTACATTGAAAAGGTTAAATGATTTTATGAAGACTGGAGGCCTGTGAATTTGGAAGGAAAATGGGTTCACTCAAATATCCATTTTTCTACAAACTCCGGTCATTTTGTAAATTCTCAGGATTATATAAAGTTGTGATCTATATTATTTCAGTTCTAAGCATGGGATCCATAAATGCCTGTCAACTTTCACATTGCAAAGAATGTTGAACTGCCAGTTGAGAATGAAATAATTAAATGGGAAAACACCAAGCCGATGCAAGAGTGAAAAAATGAAATTGTCCTGTATTGGTTAAAAATTCTTAAGTATGTAGACATTTTTCAGAAGGAAAGTAAGAAAAAAAAGATAAAATTTTCTGTTTCCTACTTTCTAGCGTTGTCATTGCTGATTTGATGGTGGTAATCATAAACTTGAAACTTGACATGATATAATTAAAATGTATCTAGTCTATTTTCAGCTCTGACTAGTAATTGCTGTCCATTATTGAAATACAGTCTTTTCATCACCTGATCTTTGCTACTTTTAGCACAGCTATGGCCTGAATAGGACCATATGTCTCATCTTCCTTTCCATATGTAACCTTTAGCAAGATTGTTCCTCTTGGAGCTAGAGATAACAAACAATTTGCTATGGCTTCATGCTATTTGCGTCTATTCATGTTACCTGGGTGCTGTAAAGACTTCCACATTCACACGTCTTACAATGCTTGCAACAAAATCTAAGCAAAATTATAGTCCTTTTGTGCTGTATTTATAAATTGCACCATCATAGAACTGTAGGATATAGGAAGGTAACTTAAGACTGTTGTTCGGAACAGAAGCATTTCTTATTTTATGCAGATATTTCTTTCAGATCAGTTTATTAAAATAAAAGTACATTATTTTAGCCTGAGCTTTGAAGTAATACAGTAATTATGTTTTCCTTCTTAGTAGATGAAAAATACTTGGGTCTCTCCCCCAGCCCAGCATATACCATAGCTAGCTGATTTTACACATTGTTTAATAGATTTGAGAAAGACCAAAGATTGGGCTTGTTTGAGCTAAGTAATTTGTCCACAGTGATTAATGTTTACACTGTGGCAGCCAGCCAGATAGTGATCTAGATTATTTTTATGGAGAAACTTGCTGGATGTTTATTTTTAGCAAGCCTCACGGGAGGTGGCAGCACTAATACAATTTTGGCTGATCCAAAAAAGCTGAGCAGGAATTTTCAGGGCTATAGACCAAATTTGGAAAATAAAAAATATGAGATGAAAGCAGTAGAAACAATTCTGTACTATTGCCAGGAAAATAACATGGCCACTTAGTCATCAAGAACCAAGCTCTCCTTGTTTATTAAAGGTCAAATGCTTAAATTACTGGCTTTTTGTTCATATTATATAATTTGCTGCTGAAATGAAAGTGTGGCTATTGTGCTACATCCTCAGAAAGAAAGCAACAAAAGTAATTTGTCAAAGTATAAGGGCAAGGTTGGGAAGTTGAAACTGATGGAACAGGAATGTATTTTTCTAGCTGGGAGAACTGTCTCTTTTGTAGTATCCTACGCAAGGGGCAAAAAGAGTTTGAAATTTAAGAGCTTAACCTGGACATTTTGAGAGTTAGCTCTCCTGGTAAGAGGAAAACAATAGATGTATCTGTTATCAGAACAAGAGACAGGTGGAAAATCAGGCCTCCTATTTGAAAGAGAGACCTGCATAGTTTATGGAAGAAAGAGATGCAAGAATCTTAACATTGATTTCACCATGAATTTGATATACTGGAGTCATTTGAATTGTTCTGTAGTAACTACTTAGCTTTTCAAGAAATGGAATATCTACCAAAACTTCCTAATTTCTTGTGCTCTTTTTAATTGGTTTCTACCAAGCTCTGTCAGGAGAAGCTTGACAAGGCATTATATTTTGAGGCTTTAAAGATGCTCACTTTAGTAAACTAACAGGCATTCAGAATCTTCATTCGCCAACTTCAGATATGAATCATTGGCTCCCATGATTGATAAAAAGTATCAAATCATAGGACTGAGCAAGCCTAGATTTAGTGGATCAGATTTTGAGTTTCTGAACTGGCTCTTTTGTTTCAGTTCAGCCTCCTTTATATCATAGATCAAGGGTGTCAAACTTGCAGGCCAGATGTATCATGTGCTGGTCATGCCCGCCCCAGTTTTAGTGAAAGGGGGGAAAAATCATGCTATGTCATATGATGACAATATGACTCGAGTTTGACACTCCTGTCATAGGCCATTAAGATAGGATATCTTGCTCTAAAACCCCCACCCCCTCCGTTGATAATTCACGGGTCCAGCCATGTTCTGAGCTGAAGCTGAGCTCATTCTTCAACTTTTATTGTCTTCTTAATCCTCTGTTCAACTTACTGAAGCCCAGGACTATCTGTATAACCCAAAGGCAATTCCATCAAGAAGAAGAAAGGGGTAATAAATGTATTCTGAATAGACTTATCTACATATTGAGAAATTGAAAAAAAGAAACCCTCAGATTTTTTTTTTGTTTTTGAAATGATCATACACCCAATTTAAAAGATAAAGAACTTATTGCCAACCATGGTGAATGAAGCAATGTTTCTGCTATATTTTTCATATGCCAGGATTCAGATGTTTGATTTGGTGGGACAAATGGATGCAAACAATTGTTAATAACGAAGTATAAATGTTGTGACACTTTCTAGCTTGCAGTAAGAAGAGCAACACTCAGTAAGACCTTCACACCTGTACTGGTTGGAAGTGCTCTGAAGAATAAAGGGGTGCAACCTCTATTGGATGCTGTTCTGGCATATCTCCCAAATCCATCAGAAGTGCAGAATTACGCATTATTGAACCAGAAGTAAGTACTAAGAATGAATAGAGGAGAAAACATATTGTATTTGATATGGTTCCCCTTCAGATGGGATTTAATGGTTCGGAATCTGGGAATTTGTAATTCTAGCTCATCTGGGAGAGCACCAGATTATGGAAAGCTGATCTAGTTTTCATAGACCTTTTCCTAAACAAACAAACATCACTGTTTGTTTATATACCGCTGTACCTGGGAGATGATAGAAACTACATAAAGCAGTGTGCTTTCTTCTAGGATTTGGACTATTAATATTGCTCTAGTTATCATTGACATTCATACATTTAAAACTATTTTCCTACTCATATTTTGGGGGAAGCTGCATTAAATTTCAAATCAGTGTTAGGGCATTTGATGAATAAGTGGGTTAACCACTTTCCTGATAATGAAGAAATATGCAGATGTTTGGATCTAGTAATGTTTTATGAAAAACACTATTTTCTCAGGCTCTAAGAAGTCCATGACATAGAATCATTTATTGCAATGCTTTGTTTCACAAAATCAGTTTCCTTGGCATAGAGACAGTCATTTTATGATATCCCAGGCATCTTTATCGAACATCCTACCCTGCAAATTGACAGCATGGCATGATCTTGTTTCTACCAGCTGCTCAAAATAAGAAAAAAAAAAGTTAAGAGTCTGAAATTCCAGGCAGTACTGTAGTACCTATGGTTCTCTCTTTTCTGTTAAACATAAAACTAAACTATACATAAGAGATACCTTTACCATCTGTAGTACTGCAGAATTTCTTGCCTACAGATAGGTGATATGACCTGGATAGTTTAGCAGGAAATGAGAAAGGCTAGATTTGTCACCATCTTTTTTATAAAGTAAATTTGAGATCCATTAGCATTGTGGAAGATCCAGATTCAAAGCATGCTGTTGACTGAAACTCCAAACTGGTCCCAGTTTAAAACTGAAGTGGCTGTTACCAAAACCTGGAAAACCCAGCAAAATACCTATAAAATCATGTCCTGAGCTAGTAGATAATCAGTGTAGCCTATAGGTGGGGACAAGTAAAAAAAAACTGAATTGCTGATGGTGATTGAGCTTAGTGATAAATTAATGAAGAGAGATATATGGAGCTTTGGGTTGGATTCAGAATGTGCTGGAAGATAAATGCAACACCTCCCTTGATTCATTAAAGCAACACGTTGGACTTCTGCTGAAGTCATACCCTCCTGGAAACAGATGCAGCTGCTTTAAGGAATGACAAGCAGGTGTTGTATTTATGACGCTGTATGATTTGAAGCAGCCCTTCTAAATCAAATCAAACGCATTGCACAACCCATTCAAACAGCCATATCATCTGCTGTTGCAATGGTAGCTAGTATAGATGAAGCTTTTTATAATAGTTCATTATTGGCCAAGAGAGCAGGTTACATAAAACCTCCTGAGTTGATGTTCTTTCTGTGAGTTACAATGTAAAGCACTTGTAGATGTGTATAAAATGAAGACATTGTTTTGGGAAGGCATCTCCAGAGCACTGGCTTTATAGTTTTTCGTAGTTCTTTCAAATGCAGGATCTGTCAGACACTAGAATAATTGGTGTCTCTTGACAATGCTTCTGCCATACCATTTCCAGCTTTCTTATGCTACCATTGTTCAACTCCACAGAACCTGATAGTCCAAGCTACATAGTGCTCAAATGCTAATTCTTCATCTTACATAGGTCTTCATAACTTGTGATAATGTGCATTAAGTTACTATGTACATTAAAGCTTCACAACAATGATAAAATACTTTTAAAATACTGGCATTTAAACTAAATTTTATTTTGCTGAAGGAATAATCCGGAAAAATCCAGGATTTTGCTAGGTTATTCCAGAGATGATTCCCTGCCATTTTTGGGCCTGGCGTTTAAACTTGAGGTAAGTTTGTATTTTTATTTAATAAAATACGTGCAATGATCAGAGAGGTATTTCCTCTATGAAAATCAGCATGGCTGGTATACCTACTACTGTAGATGTTTAAGGATACATTATATTGTTTTGAGTGAAAGTCTTAACTTTTTTTTTTAACCCTCTGAGCTTTTGGTTTTTGCTACTTCCAGGCTGGACGTTTTGGGCAGCTGACATATGTTCGTGTTTATCAAGGGATGCTAAAGAAAGGAAGCTATATCTATAACACCAGGACTCAGAAAAAGACACGGGTACAAAGATTTGCCCACATGCATGCAGACAAGCTGGAGGTGAGTGAGGTGTTAGGACATGTCATTTCCAATTTATGCAGCCCCCTTTTTTTTTTTCAGAAAAAACCTTCCTTCTTAATAAGCAGAAGTAACTCGGGATGCTGTAGCATGAAGTCTGTTATCAAAACAAGGATGTTGAAGGCAAAAGTCCCTTATCTGCACAGTGGGGACTCCATTCTTATAACACTCACCTTACATTTTCTTTTCTAACTATGTGGAATATTCTCAGTTTCTCCTCTGGTCACTTCTGTCCTAGAATAATAAACAGCAAGTGCCCTGAAAGATGGGAACCACTTTACTTTCTCTTGGTTGTCTTCTCCATCCTTGTTTTGGTTCTAATTAAAAAGAAGGATACCTCTTTCTAAGCTATTCCCTGGTGTAAATAATATATATTATTTTACATATATATTGTAGGCAAAAGATATTCCAAAATGTAGAAATACAAAGGGAGCTGTATATTATGTTTGGGGTGTAAGATTCTTTTGCTCTAATTTGCATAGTTGCTTTTTTGGTGCCTCAGTTGTTCTCCATGGAAAGGAGTGATCCAAATACACTTTATTTCTCAGCTGAATAGAAGAGGAGGAACAGGTGATTCATCAGAGAGTTGGCAAGAGTTTTTAGTTTATTTATTTAACAGAGCTTCCTGCTGCTCTAGAAAATCAGTTGATGCTTCCTCAGTGATCATCCTCTTTTTCTCAAGGGGAGTTCATCACTTTCCAAGAGAGTCTGTTCCACTATCCAGTCTCCATTAAAAATATGGAGAAATTGCCTATCTAAGAATGTGAGCCCTTGAAGATCTAAGAATTATCTTCTGCCTGGCTTGTTCTGTTGTATCCTGTGCTTCCCCCCCCCTCCAACCCTGATCTGGGCCAATGCACTCTCCACGTTCTCTTCTTTGTGGCTCCCCCCCCCTTTTTTTTTNCCCCCCCTTTTTTTTTTTTGCACATCAAATAAATGGAACAGCTTTCAGGAAATAGCAAAAGTCTGTTGGTATGCAAAACCATTTTCATCTAAATTGCTGGGGCTTTACAAGGAAAAAAAAGGAGAGAGGAACAACATTTATGTGGATAGAAGAGTGTAAACATAAATTTAAGAAGTACCTTGTACTTTGGAAAGTATAAATAGAATAATCCATGATTCTTTCCCTTAATAGGGATCTCTCTTAATTTAGTTTAGCTTGAAGAGTTTGTTTCATGAATCCGGGATGGTAATTAACTTTTCCTTGAAATTGTTTTCCTTGTGTAAACAATCAGCTTTTCACCCTATTGGGAATTTCTTGCTATTTTTTCAGTCTTACCAAATTTTCTGCTGATAAACAGATCATTTATGATGGGCTGAAGACACCATGGCATCCAGTTTATGGACCAGGCCACCATCTCCACAAGGCAAATGCTTTCTAAGATGGCCTGTAACAGGGTTTCAAAATGCATGATGTACCCACTAGCAAAATCATCCAGATTCTTTGATATAATAGTACATTGTTTCTTTGTTCTTGAGAAACAGTGCTTTTACTTATGCAAATAAATTTTAAATTCTGAAATTTTATTTCATGCTTAATTATGTTTGTTTATCTATCTATCTATCTATCTATCTATCTATCTATCTATCTATCTATCTATCTATCTATCTAGACACTAAAATTAGTGGAGTCAGTTTCTGTTTATTAAGGTTATAGTTTGTTCATGCCACATACCTAACATAATATCTAAAACATAGTTTTATTTTGCTAGGATGTGGATGAGGTTTACGCAGGGGATATCTGTGCATTTTTTGGCATCGATTGTGCTAGTGGAGATACATTCACAGAGAAAGACAATACTGACCTTTCTATGGTAAGTTGTTATATATATATTATGTTTCACTCAGGTCTTATATTTCTGTCATAAGTCTCAAAATTTGGGATATGAAGTTCTTGTGTTTCAGCTTTCATTTGAAGAAGTTGTCCTTCCTATTAAACATTGTGTTAAACTGATTGCAATAGAGTGATACGAAAGGTGTAGCATTCTGCAGATGTACTTTTATAGAGTGAAAAAAATGAAGTCTTGTGAACTTTTATATGTGTGATTTATTTTATACATTTTAATTAAGGCAGGACTGTGTGATAAAAATTCAGTGACAAATGACTTTTTCATTGACAGATAGCAGTAAAACTAACCAATAAGTTAGTTAGCTGTAATTACAACAGAAGGTGGAGGCAAAAGAAAGAACATCATTTTCTATCTGCAAGCATTATTTCTATATTTAGTTCTTGAATATACATATAACAGTAATTCTATTATTAACTCATATATGCTGCAGATTTGCAACAACACTTACGGTTGGTCATAAGTACCAACCGTACTTATGGTACCAACATAATCCCAGATTCTGCAAATTGCTGTGTCCTATTTATTTCTCCAATGACTGCCACAGACTTGTTTTAAGGTACAAGTTTTGTCCTTGTTAATGAACAGTCCTGACATATTTTTTTTGGCTACTTTTACATTTGGTTGGTTGTTGGTGAATACAAACTACGAACAAGCCTCAAATATCAGTAGCAGCCAGTGGTTAGGCATATTGGAGACATAGACAATAGATCTGTTCAGGCACATTCATGGCCAACTGTAAAGTAGTAGCCTAAAAGCATCCAATCTCTTTCATGCATGCCATAATTGAAAGCTGTTCATTTATGTCCATTAAATTATGTCCACTAAATTATATCCAATAAATGTCCATTTAATTAAATTTTCCCATTTCCCCCTCGCTAAAATGCTCAGATTTGATCCTGTAGTACAAGTGGGGTAGAACCCCAAAACACACCCACCAAAATAGTTGAATTTCAGCAGCATGATTTCATGTTTTAAGGAGTTATGTAATATTTGGAGTTGGAGCAGTTTCCATCTTAGAAGCCTTTTCCCTTAATTTCCCCAAAGCACGGATAAAAATAATTAACCCTATTGTTTCTGGTAACAATATAAGCATCATCCAGTGGGCTCCAACTCTTCAACATTATATAATCTTGCAATAATAAGGATCTAACACTGGACATTTTGAATTATAGAAAATGAAGGAAGAAAGTACAGTGATATTCCAGAACTGTAGTCTGTTAGAACAATATAATGGGTATGAAACATATTCAAGAAGATGCATGTTTATCTTATAATGCTTTTATCAATTTGTTTTTAATCTTTGGAAGGACTTGTCTAACAGCAATGATGATTTCTAGAAAATTTATATTGAGAAATTGTTTCTGTGGATTCTCTTTATAGGAACCCATTCATGTGCCTGATCCTGTTGTTTCCATAACAATGAAGCCAGTCAATAAGGTTGGGATCTAAAGTTAAAAAAAACCTGATGGAATAAATAAATTATCTGATTGGGCTTTTTGATAGTAGTAGGCAAGAGTAAGGTGGCATTTCTGCCATTAAAATGTAGTTGAAACATTTTAGCTGGAAACTGAACAATAGTAATTGCAAATGGAATTTCCATTGCTAAGCAGTTATAAAACACAACATTATATGACCACATTGCTGAGCAACATGAATCCTGGCAGTCTCTGTTGCTGTCATTATGCTGACTCTGTAAACCACTTAAAGAGGGCTGTAAAGCACTGTGAAGCAGAATATAAGTCTTAAGTGCTAGTGCTATTATGTGAGGATTATAGTTCCTTAAGTGATGACCTCATGTGACTAGGACTCGGACAAGCAATGGGGAAGCCAATAGGAAGCTATAAATCATGCTTACAACTCCCAGAGGTGCTTTTTCAGGAGGCAGCTGGATTTTCTTGGTTTTTTTTTTCTTTGAAGACTTTTTGCTTCTCATCCAAGAAGCTTCAGCTCTGACTGGATGGTGGGGAATGGAAGGATTAATATTCCTTGCAGACAGCTAGTCATTTGCATTCTTTTTGGAGTGTCGCTGAGACCGCTTGTGTCCTCTATGTCATCTGAATAGTGAATAAGAAGCATCCTGAAAAAGCACATTTGGGACAACCATGACCTGAATTAAAGAGTATGAGATTTCTGGCTCATGTACTCTATAGTAGAGTTCTTTAGTAGAAAAAACAGTTGGAGTGGCTTATGGGAGAACTTGCAACTTTTACTGCTGGCTTCCCTTTTGATTTTGCTTGTGGGAAGTCAGCAGGGAAAGTTGCAAATGGCAATCACATGACTCCAGGATGCTGCAAGTCTCAAGTGTGACTCAGTTATCAAGCATCTAATTTGTGATCATGTGACCACAAGGGTGCTGTGACCAGAACTTGGAGGATCAGTCAAAAGTACCACTTGTTCAGGGTCATAACTTTAGTGATGACTGGTCATTTTGACTACTCTATAAACTTTTGATAGGTTTGATATCTTAAGTGTCAGCATGAGATTTTTTTTTACGTTCCTGATTGTGTTCCTAGTTGTTAATCTGACCCTGAGTAAGAAGTTCTCCATTTGTAGCAAGTATGTTGGTGTCCTCTTCCCGAATAAGCCTTGATTGAAACTCAGCTTTTTGAATTGTTAACTATTCCGTGAATGGAAAAATGTGAACTCTTTTGGATTTTGTATTGAAGAGGAATGCCTCACAGATAACCAGATTCTTTATCAGTTGAGATTGTTACTGCTGTGTTGGCTTTCCTGTTGTGCAGTGGCTTCTCCGCCTGAACTCCTTAAGGCTGATGGTGAAATTTGCCACAGGCATGGAATTTGGAGACTTTTACTTGCCCACGTTTGGTCCTAAATTTGTAGTAGCTTGGCTCTTCATGGACAGCATGACAACTATGAACCTTCCACAGGCCTTCAAGATCTTGACATACTAGATCGGTTTGTTGTCATGATTTGGAATAAGCAGGTAATGATGGCCCTGAATTGGACTGCTCCTAGCCTATTTACTGATTTGGCCTACCTCAAATGGCTGAACCAGTATCATGTTGTGGGATCCCTTGGGTGTGCCTTCTCTAGTGCTGCACCTAAATTTGGAACTCCCTCTGAGGTTTGTTTGGCCCTAACCCTGTTGACCCTCAGCAAAGGATGGTCGGTTTTAATGTTTTCTCAGTGGGGCAATTTGTGAATCACCCAATTGTTTCTTATTTAACTTTTGTTGCATTATTGTTAGTGAATTTGGTCATAGAACTTCTTAAATAATGTTTTTAATCCACTTTATAGTACTTTGAGTCACTTTAAGTAAGTAACTGTATAAAAAAATGGAAAAAATATTCTGTCTCCCAGAATGATGATAGGTTTTCAAAAGGCATTAACCGTTTTGTAAGAGAAGATCCCACTTTCCGAGTCCATTTTGACACTGAGAGCAAAGAGACAATTGTTTCAGGAATGGGAGAGCTACATCTGGAAATCTATGCTCAAGTGAGTATTATGTTTATACTGGGAATGATGCAATCGTACTGTCACTTGACAAAAACATTTCTTTAATCTGGCCTGTCAGAATCTAATACAGTTACTGGTTCCATATCTCACCAAATAAATCATTCAGCTAGCATTTTCTTGTATTAAAATAGCTGAACTCCAGGTTTCCATTTTTTGGAGTAATGCATTCTTACTAAAGAAAAATATTAAACTTACACATAAGGAGAGAAGGTTGCATCTGTTACATAAAATATTCTATTTAGGGAGAAATTGGAGTATCTTCTTTCTGCCTCCCCAATTTTGGCTTGCATTTGTTTCAGTGGTAGCATTGTTGGGATTCTACTGTTTTAATGGCATTAAATTAGGGCGTTTAGTCAAGATGTGGTTCGCTGGCAGCAAGTGCAGGTGGCTGAGGAGGACTCAGATGAGGGGCCAGGACCATTAGGGAGTGGACTGCTGCCTTCAAGAGATTGTGGGGGCTGGCAGCAGCGATGAGGTTCCTGAGGAGCCTGTGCCAAGTGAGCTTGCAGGGCAGGGCTTCTCGCAAGAAAGAGCAGCTGCAGTAGCATGGGCGACTCGGGAGTAAGGCTGCAAGGTAATGGTCCCTCCTTCAAGAAGATAAAAGCCAGCTGTGAATCAGACGTTCTTTGCAGGAAGCAAAGATGTTTTGAAACATTGCAGTATCTTAGTGCCCGGTCCCACTGCACTTATGGATGCAAAGAGGATGTAAAACATAAAAAAAATCTTGCCATCCATTGGAAAAC